>CAUYRT010049202.1:0-20003 GCA_963574885.1 Lepilemur ruficaudatus
GCCAATTAATTTCTTTCTATTATTAGTAGAGACGGGGTCTCGCTCTTGCTCAGGCTGGTTTTGAACTCCTGACCTTGAGCGATCCACCCGCCTCGGCCTCCCAGAGTGCTAGGATTACAGGCGTGAGCCACCGCGCCCGGCCTATGCTTTTGTTTTTAATTAAACACACTATAAGATCAGTATTTAAGGAAACATAAAAGAAAGGAAAATTCATCCTCCCAACCTAAGAACTATCAGTGTTTACTTCTTTCCAGTCTTTATTTTTTACATGTTTGTGATTATACTAAACATACAGCTAGCAAATAAGTAATTCCTTCTAAAGGTATGTATCCCTGAGAAGAGAATACATAAAGTTAATGACTTATTCATTTACATCTTAGTAAGAAATAGCTTGGGGAGCTATTTTCCTTTTTCTTTAATAACTGGTTGAGATCAGTATGCTGAAGTTTGGGTACAGAAGGAGGAGCACGTGAGGAGGAGCTGGTGAGCCAGTGGGAAATACTGCATATGAGACTATGGGTAGCTTGTGGTAGCGAGTGGCCATTTGGTCTTGGGGAATGGAGGGCCCATGGGGCAGAATATTAGAATTAGGAAAAGTAGCAAAAAGGGGAAATGGTTGGCTTCAAAAGCAAATTTTGCCAGCCTAAAAATTTTAAGATCAGACCGGGCACTGTGGCTCACACCTGCAATCCTAGCACTCTGGGAGGCCGAGGCGGGTGGATTGCTCAAGGTCAGGAGTGCGAAACCAGCCTGAGCAAGAGCGAGACCCCATCTCTACTAAAAAAAAAAAAAAATAGAAAGAAATTAATTTGCCAACTAAAAATATATAGAAAAAATTAGCCGGGCATGGTGGCACATGCCTGTAGTCCCAGCTACTTTGGAGGCTCAGGCGGAAGAATCGCTTGAGCCCAGGAGTTTGAGGTTGCAGTGAGCTATGATGATGCCACTGCACTTTTTTGTTTTGTTTTGTTTTGTTGAGACAGAGTCTCACTGTGTTGCCTGGGCTAGAGTGCTGTGGCGTCAGCCTGGCTCACAGCAACCTCAAACTCCTGGGCTCAAGCGATCCTTCTGCCTCAGCCTCCCGAGTAGCTGGGACTACAGGCATGTGCCACCATGCCTGGCTAACTTTTTTCTATATATATTTAGTTGGCCAATTAATTTCTTTCTATTATTAGTAGAGACGGGGTCTCACTCTTGCTTAAGCTGGTTTCGAACTCCTGACCTTGAGCAATCCGCCTGCCTCGGCCTCCCAGAGTGCTAGGATTACAGGCGTGAGCCACCGCGCCCGGCCTGCCACTGCACTTTAGCCTGGGAGACAGAGTGAGACTCCGTCTCAAAAAAAAAAAAAAATTTGTTATATTGAGAAAAAATGCACCTCTTTGTAGCTTTGGTTATAATGTTACCCCTAGGCTTCTCACAATGCGCTGTTTGAACACAGCTCACTAATCTCCTCACAGGCTGCTCTTCAATAGAGTAATCATGTCTGGTTATTGCAAACTTTCTTCTCATGTCAAGGCTTCAAGTTCCCTCTCCAACTGGGCCACACTCCTCGGAAAATACCTGGCTACTGTAGTTTTCCAGGGACAAAACTCATCCTGCATAAGCCTTAAGAAGAAAATGTGGAATTCTTCCAAGAGACTGGACACCCTGCTAGGATATGCTGGTGTGATTTTAGAATAGTGATATGCAGTAAGAAGGGACACCCATAGGGAAGTAAGCTGGGCTTGACTCTTTGTCAATAATCCTACACCAATTAAGAATCTTAGTTTACATTCCAGCTACTCAAGAAGCTGAGGCGGCAGGATGGCTTGAAGCCAGGAGTTCAAGACCAGCCTGGGCAACGTAATGAGACCCCCATCTCTGAAAAAATTTTTAAAAATTAGCCAGGCATGGTGGCACACACCTGTAGTTCCAGCTACTCAGGAGTCTGAGGCAGGATGATCCCTTAAGCCTAGGCGTTCAAAGCTGCGGTGAGCTATGATTGTGCCTTGTACTCCAGCCTGGGCAACAGAGTGAGACCCTATCTCAAAAAAAAAAAAAAAGAATCTTAGCTTACATTTGTTAAATACATATGCCAGGCACTATTCTAAATGTTCTGTGTATTACCTCATTTAACCTTCACAAAAACACTATGAGATAGGTACTCTTGTTCTCAACTTCATCTTACAGATGAGGAAACTGAGGCACAGAGAATAACCTGCCTAAGACTTCATAGCTAGTAAGTGGCAGAAGCACAGGTCAGACCCCAGTAGCTAACACCGTAACCCTTGTACTCTCTCAATCACTCTTGTTTGTATGCTTGGCTAACATGTTGAACTTTTTTTTTTTTTTTTTTTGAGACAGAGTCTCACTCTCTTGCCCAGGCTAGAGTGAGTGCCCTGGCATCAGCCTAGCTCACAGCAACCTCAAACTCCTGGGCTCAAGCAATCCTTCTGCCTCAGCCTCCAGAGTAGCTGGGACTACAGGCATGCGCCACCATGCCCAGCTAATATTTTCTATATATATTTAGTTGGCCAATTAATTTCTTTGTATTTTTAGTAGAGATGGGGTCTCGCTCTTGCTCAGGTTGGTTTCGAATTCCTGACCTTGAGCGATCCGGCTGCCTCGGCCTCCCAGAGTGCTAGGATTACAGGCGTGAGCCACTGCGCACAGCCAAATTTTGAACTTTAACATTTGTACAGAGCAGTGAAGAATACATCCGAGTCGTGCTTTCTACTAATTTGATAGCGAACAACAGAATGTTATCTCCTCATATGCAACATCTACATTACAGTAGAAGGGGACATCAGCCGAGGATATGTCCTCTCTTCTTCCAGACCTAGGGTCTCATGTCAAACACATGATATTATTGGGCTTTTGACTTAGGAATTTGGAACAATGGAGGTGCAACAGGGCACTAAGCTGGGAGTCCAACACAGCCATAAACTTACACGTGACTGTGGATGATTTCTCAATTGTAAGATGAGAGAATTGGACTCCGCTCAGATAAAGCTGGCTAAGGGACCTCCTAATGCTGAAATCTCATGTCCAAAGGAGTAACTCCTGTTCCTGGGAGGTTCCAGCACTGTGGCAGACAGGAAGAGCTAATATGTATCTTGAAAGAAGCAGACTTTCTGGTGCCCCTTGAGTCACATACTACGTTGGAATGAATAAATGAGTACTTTTTCCTTCCTTTTGATGTGTGAGGCTGTTGACTGGCAATGGTTACTGTGCTTAGGTTTTCAACTGGCTCTGTTGCCCCTACTAAAAATAAGCCACCAGCATTAGGGCTGAGTCATTTTCATACATGAATATGTGGAGGAAAAAAGTGACAAAGGTCATACAGGCTCTGAGGATTATTTCCCTTCTGACCAGACACCACCCCTTGTTCCCAACCAGCCCCTCTTTTGCTGTTTTGTTTCCGATAAGCGATATACCTTAAATAGAAAACATACTCAACAGCATGTTATTGTGTTTCAGTTTGTTCATATCCTGTTCTCTGCTTGTGGATTGGACTTGTCCTTAGATCTGGCTTTTTACTTTTCTCAGGAATAGAGGTAGATAGATGTTAACTTAACATTTGTAACTGGACTTTACAGTGTGCAAAGTGATTCCATATACATGGTTTCTTTTGAACATTTAGTCAATCCCCTGGTGATCTGGTGACCCAAGGATAGGTTCCCGCATTCTCTTGCGGTAGTAAAGTCTTATTGGGACAAGATACAACCTGGGCAAATTTGTAATGTAATTTTGCCGTGTTTCAAGATAGTTTTTATATTCAGCTTTTAGGGATTCTTTCCCACCTTCTGGAATCTCCATTTTTCACTCTCCCATCCCCAGGGCCACTGCTCTCATTTTGTTTTCTGCTCAAAGCTTTTCATTCTTTTGTTTGTTTGTTTGTTTGTTTTAGAGGTGAGACCTTGCTCTGTCACTCAGGCTGGAGTACAGTGGTGTCATTATAGCTCACTGCAGCCTCGGACTCCTGGGCTCAAGCGACCCTCCTGCCTCAGCCTCCCGAGTAGCTGGGATTACAGGCAAGTGCTACCACACCTGGCTAATTTTAAAATTTTTTGTAGAGATGGGTCTCACTACGTTTCCCCAAGCTCGTCTCAAACTCTTGAGCTCAAGTGATCCTTCTGCCACCGCCTCCCCGAGTGCTGGGATTACAGGCATGAGCTACCATGCCTGGCCTCAAAGCCTCTCACTCTTTTTTTTTTTTTTTTTTTTTGAGACAGAGTCTCACTCTGCTGCCCAGGCTAGAGCGAGTGCCGTAGCATCAGCCTAGCTCACAGCAACCTCAAACTCCTGGGCTCAAGCAATCCTCTGCCTCAGCCTCCCAAGTAGCTGGGACTACAGGCATGCGCCACCATGCCCGGCTCATTTTTTCTATATATTTTTAGTTGTCCAATTAATTTCTTTCTATTTATAGTACAGACGAGGTCTCGCTCTTGCTCAGGCTGGTTTCGAACTCCTGACCTTGAGCAATCCGCCCGCCTCGGCCTCCCAGAGTGCTAGGATTACAGGCATGAGCCACCACGCCCGGCGCCAACCAAAGTTTTTGATCCCTATCCACAACATTCCATCTTCACCACCACTTTTAGCATATCAATAGCCTAGCCTGCGGGGGCTCCCAAGACAGAGAGAAAAATACCTTAGTATAAGATCTAACTGGGTTAGAGCCAGACCCCATCTAAAAAAAAAAAAAAAAAAATTTAACTGGGACATTGAAGCTGGGATGGAAGAAGAACATGGGAAAAAGGCCTTACTTTTCAGGCTGGAAGACTGGTAAGATGGAAGCAAGAACAGGAATGATAAAGGCTGGGTGCGGTGGCTCACACCTGTAATCCTAGCACTCTGGGAGGCCGAGGCGTGAGGCTCGCTCAACGTCAGGAGTTTGAAACCAGCCTGAGCAAGAGCCAGACTCTGTCTCTACTAAAAAAATAGAAAGAAATTAATTGGCCAACTAAAAATATATAGAAAAATGAGCCGGGCATGGTGGCACATGCCTGTAGTCCCAGCTACTTGGGAGCCTGAGGCAGTAGGATTGGTTGAGCCCAGGGGTTTGAGGTTGTTGTGAGCTAGGCTGACGCCATAGGGCAACAGAGTGAGACTTTGTCTCAAAAAAAAAATTGCCTTAGGCAGGTACAATAGCTCAGGCCTGTAACTGCAGCACTTTGGGAGGCCAAGGAGTTCAAGAGCAGCCTGGGCAACATAGTGAGACCTGTGTCTACACAAAAAATTTAAAAAATTAGCTAGGTGTGGTGGTGCGCACCTGTAGACCCAGCTACTAGGGAAGCTGAGGATCGCTTGAACCTAGGAGTTTGAGGTTGCAGTGAGTTATGATCAGGCCTCTGCACTCCAGGCTGGGTGACAGAGGGAGACCATGTCTCTAAAAAACAAAGACAAAAACAAAACAGCCTCAGATACCAGGATTCCTGCTGCAGCCATATGTTCAGCCTTCTCTTTTTAGATGCAGTTTCTACTAGTCCAGAGCTCTTGGTGGGAGAGGGGGTGGAGTAAAACAGAATAGTTCTTTTCCAGAGGCCTACTAATTTCAACTTGGATACCTTTACCCATCTTGTCTTGGCACATTAAAAAGGCTTACAAAGAAAAAACTGAGGACTCAGAAAAATACTCTGGCACTTTTCAAGAGCCTGGAGTTTCATCGCTAGACTGCCTCACCAAGCATGTTCTAGTTTGTGTGCAGTAATGAATCACTTATCATTTCACACTGCCAAGACCAGGGCCTTGCGCCCTGGGAGCCCTCTCTTTCCCTTCTTTTTCAGTGACTCTCTTTCTCTAAGCAGGAACATATAGTTTGTGAAACCAGAGAAACTGATTCACATAGAAATAACTGTAAAAGTTCCAGAAGGCTGGAGAAACAACAAGACTAGTAATTTTAGCTTTCCAATAATTATAGTTATTGTGCTTAGGAAGAAACTCCTCCCTTCCTACTCTCATTAATTTCTCCCCACTGCCCCCATGACTGTCCTCACTATTTTTGCAAGGCCAAGGAATCTCTTGACATGGAATTTCCTTCCCTTTAGGAATCAAAAGTAAACACTTAACTCCAAAGTCCATAAAGTGCCTAGTTTTTCCTTACCGACTCTCAGTCTTCTGGCCTGGTGCACTGGCTCACAGCTGTAACTGCAACACTTTGGGCGGCTGAGGTGGGAGGATCCTTAGAGGCCAGCAGTTCAAGACTAGCCTGATGAATTTAGTGAGACCCTGTCTCTACAAAAACAGAAAAACTAGCTGGGTGTGGCAGCATGCACCTGTAGCCCCAGCTACTCAGGAGGCTGAAGCAGGAGGATTGCTTAAGCCCAGGAGTTTGAGTTGCAGTGAGCAGTGAAGATGCAACTGCACTCTAGCCCGGGAAACAGGGCAACAGAGTGAGATCTTGTCTCAAAAAAACCCCCACAAAAACAAAAGCTAAAACACAACAAAACTCTCTTAGTCTTTAATGATAATCTCAGCCCTTGTGGTTTAGAGGCAAGTGTTGGGAATCTATCCAGCCAGTTGAGTATAGGAGGTAGTATTACCAACTATATAATTAGGAGTTCACTAACGGGTCTAAAATTTCAAGGCCCTGTCTCCTGTCTGTCATTCCTACTTACAAGAGAGTCTTAGGGTTTTAGAATTGCAAGAAACTTTAACAGAATCTCTAATAAACACCTTCATTATACAAATGAAGAAGCTGAGGCTCATAGTCCCTATAGCAGTAACTGGCAACCAGTAGGTACTTATTAACTATTAATATTTGCTCAGTAACTATAACATTTGCTCCTTTTTTCATTGCCTAAGTTATTCAAAATGACCAGTCCATGTTAGGATACAAATTTCCCAATTTCAACACCATTGTCTTCCCACTCTATCGCATTGAATTTTGTGTTTCCATTTGGGTTACTATAAAGTCATTACAGCCATAAATTTTATTTCATTTATTTTTTAAAAGCTTTATTGAGACATAATTCACATACCATACAATTCATCCATTTAACGTGTAAAATTAAATGCCTTTTAGTATATTTATTTGTTAATTTTATGAGACACAGTCTCACTCTGTTGCCCAGGCTGATGTAGTGGCAGGATCATAGCTCATGGTAGCCCAAACTCCTGGGCTCAAGTGACCCTCCTGCCTCAGCCTCCCAAGTAGCTGGGACTTACAGGTGTACACCAATATGCCTGGCTAATTTTTCTATTTTTAGTGAAAATGGAGGTCTTGCTCTTGCTCAGGCTGAACTCCTGAGCTCAAGTAATCCTCCTGTCTCAGCCTCCTGGAGTGCTAGGATTACAGGTATGAGCCACTGGGCCCAGCACATTTTATTTATCTATTCATCAGTTGATGGATACTTAACTGAATTTTATTTTAAATAAGTAAATGTGATCTCTGATCACTACCAGAGGCTTAAAATCAAGCCATAAATATATCTCATAGCTTTCTATGTTGAACTTATAACTAAAGAAGCATATTTATTATGAAGAACATTTAATTATAATCTCATACCTGAGAATCGACATTTTTTTCCTTTGAATTCTGTGTGTATGATAATATTGCAGAAAGACAAAGTAAAGCCTTGCCCTAAGCTTTACTGCTCTTCTGACTTCAGGGGAAAATAGAGGGACACTTATAGATTGCCTGAGTGACAGCTCTCAGGAAGAGAAAAGAAAACTCAGATCAAGACTTTTTCTTGTTTTCAAATGTGAGGTTAAGAAGAGAAAGGGCACTTGGGCTCACACCTAACCAGCTGGTCGGCATTCCTGTAACCCAGACATACACACAAACAGTATAAGGGTGGATGTGAAGTGCAGCTGAGAAAAGGAGAGAGCACAGGCCGCAAATTCAGTCCTGACACTTAGTAGTATTTTCATTTTTGTCCTTTTGAGTTTATACATTTGCTCTCACTCAACCTCCATACTGTTTTTGTGGGTCTCCAGGTGGGTCATTCGTGGGAGACTTTGGGGGACTAGTTCATGCTTGGTGGGAAGAACTTGAACTTGTAAACACCAAGTTGGGGGTATTATGATCCAGGGAGGTGGTCGATTCCCCCATTAAACCCTTGTTTATACAAGTCCTGATTTCCCTCTCCCTATTCTTAAATGAGTCGGGACGGAGAACTCCTGAGTCACCCGCGGCAGAGAGAAGGGACTTTTGAGAGTGTCTTCCTCCTTATATGCAGCGGCTAGATGAGAACACGGGGAAGCGATCCTTGCCTCAGCCTGCCCTAGCCTTGGGTGTTGTGTCATTCCCTACACGTGACGCTCTCCCAAGCGGAGGCGACCTCAATTATCATGGGACTTACTCCAGTGACTCCACCCCTTTCCTCCTCTACTCAACCTCCCACTTACCCTGTCCACCCCTGTTCAAGACTAGGGGAGAGGAGGGTGGCTGGAACCTGGCAGTGCCACTCTCCCAAGTTGGCCAGGAGTAGCAAACTCAGTATCTGGAAAAGTGCAAGATGTGGCGTTACAGTTCTACCCTTCTCCAGAATGCGTTGCACTTACTGTTTTAGGCTATCCTTACACTTCCCTATAGCAAAACAATTCTATGTGAGACCACCTTAAGCAGCACCTCTCCTGGGTACGATTGCCTTCCCTTCCCCTGTTTCTCATTTTTCTTTAATCCGGAATTCTCGGTTAGAAGAACTAGTTTGAGTCCCAGCTCAGCCTCTCTCACGTTCTAGCTGCGTGACCTTGACTGAACCACAACTTTTCTGGGCCTAGTTTCTTTGTCTGTGAAACGGGGTCCAAACGTCTACCGCGCCACGCCTGTTGCGGGGCTCAAGTGAGAAAGCTCTTTGTGAGCTGTAAAAAGCAACAGAAATGTTAGCTATGCTAATTATGGACGGGTAGTCACTCTTCCAGAACCCCTCCCTTTCCTTTGGGACCAGCCCTACAAACCCGCCTCGGTCTGACACTTCTCCCCACCCTCCGCCCGCTGTCTCCCCGCTAGGCGTCCGCGCCGACCACTCGGCGCCGGATGCTGACGCCACGGCTTCCCTCCGCCGGCGCACGGTGACGCAAGCCCCGCCCCCGGCCGCGCCCGGCCTCCCGCGGCGCCCCGCCCCTCGGGCGGACGCGGCGCCGGCCCCGCCCCGCGGATGACGTGCGGCGCGCGCGGCCCGGCCGCCCCGGCAGTTGGTGCAGCGGCGGTTGGGGTGAGGGCGCACACCCCACCCCTCCCCTTCTCCGGCCCCGGCCCCGGCCCCCGCCCCACCGGGCCCAGCCCCAGCGCCAGCCCGGCCCGTCCCGTGCGGGCCCGTGCCGCCCCTCAGCCGGCGACGCCCCGGGCCGCCCGCCTGCCTGCCACCATGGAGCTGGAGGACGGTGTGGTGTACCAGGAGGAGCCCGGCGGCTCCGGGGCCGTGATGTCGGAGCGGGTGTCTGGCCTGGCCGGCTCCATCTACCGCGAGTTCGAGCGGCTCATCGGGCGCTATGACGAGGAGGTGGTCAAGGAGCTGATGCCACTGGTGGTGGCCGTGCTGGAGAACCTGGACTCGGTGTTCGCGCAGGACCAGGAGCACCAGGTGGAGCTGGAGCTGCTGCGGGACGACAACGAGCAGCTCATCACCCAGTACGAGCGGGAGAAGGCGCTGCGCAAGCACGCCGAGGAGGTGAGGGCCGGCGGGCAGGGCGGGGGCCGGGGATCCAGCCCCGAGGGCGGCCGGGGGCCGGGGGCTGGGGGTCGTGGCCCGGTCGGGGACAGGAGGCGCACCGGGCCTCCTGGAGGGCAGGCCTGAGGCCGAGGCCCCCCGAGAGCGAGCCCGGCGGCCTCGAGGTGTCCCGGGACCCAGGCCGGCGTTGGGAGCCAAGGCAGGCCAGTGAGTGTCCGGGAGAGGGAGTGAGATGGGGAGGCAAGGCCCAGGCACGAAGCGACAGCCTGGCATGAGGGCACCTGGGGTTGGCCAAGGGCGGAGATTTTAGGGTGTCTGGTTGCTTGTTGTTCAGGGAAGTTTCCGACCACCGTAGGATAGTCAGATGGCGGTTCAAACTTTTATCCTTGGGGAGGGGGACACTTCTGTCCTGGGTTTGTAACTTCCGCTGGTTCCAGTACCTTTCCTGGGGGTTGCTGCTGCTTTGGGAAGTTAGAGATCTCCCTCTTTCGGTCAGTTCCTTCTTGACGTTTCAATCCTGTCGAGAAAGAGGTCTTATTTTCTGTTCTATGTGCCTTGGTTGACACTTTGTCAACACTTAGATGTTGTATAGCGGTGCTCAGTAAATAGAGTATACAATTTTATTTTATTGGTATCCCACGCCAAAGCATTCCTACGTATCAGGTGGTAACCTTGGACAGTTCCCTTCAAAAAACCCTTTGTTTATTTATGAAATGTGCTGGGAGGGGCGGAGTTGAGGCGGTATAGGTGACTGTTGGCAACACTTTTCCCCTCTAGAGTTTTCTTCTCGGACTGCAGTTGACATGTGTACTTGCCGGGCTGTTAACTCTAACACCTGAGCAGTGGCCTGGGTGCGCTCCTCTAGAGTCTGTGAACCTTTTGAAGTTATGAGGTGCAAGTGACAGGTCTTTGGCTTCTTGAGAGTGTCAGGATTTTAACTTTCAGCCTGCATTGGCATTATTTTTATGGAACTTGTCTAAGGCAGGGGAAGTGTTGTTTGTTTTTGTTTCCTGAGCACCTAGCACACCTGGCTAAATACATGGCGATTGAAGCAGGCTAAATAATTATTGAAGGAATGACATGTTATTTTTCAAAAATACTTGGAAGATTTTAGGATGTGAGATTTGTTTAGTAGTTTGTTTTCCTAACACTAAATAGTAACACCATTTAAACAATGTTTGTTTTGTCACATGTGCCTTTGCACCTGGTTAAATAGTTCTTTCTTTTTTTTAAGCTTGACTGTAGTGATGATTTTTAGTTCTGATTTTGTGATCCAGTTTTCTCAAAGGAATGCCATTGAGTATGCCAAACAGAATTGACTTTATTTTTTTTATTTTATTTTATTTTATTTTTGAGACAGAGTCTCGCTCTCTTGCCCGGGCTAGAGTGAGTGCCATGGAGTCAGCCTAGCTCACAGCAACCTCAAACTCCTGGGCTCAAGCAATCCTCCTGCCTCAGCCTCCTGAAAAGCTGGGACTACAGGCATATGCCACCATGCCCGGCTAATTTTTTTTTATATATATATTTTTTTAGTTGGCCAATTAATTTGTTTCTATTTTTAGTAGAGATGGGGTCTCACTCTTGCTCAGGCTGGTTTCGAACTCCTGACCTTGAACGATCCGCCAGCCTCGGCCTCCCAAAGTGCTAGGATTACAGGCGTGAGCCACCGCGCCTGGCCCAGAATTGACTTTATTTCAAGAGTAGTTCCTATCATATAGGGAAGGAAGAGTTGAAAAATCAAACAATGATGGGATCACAATTTCCACTAGTTTATTAGCACTGTTTATAGAACACAGGTCCAGTGCTACTTCTGAGATGGCTTGCTGCTTCTTGGTGTGCATACAGGTCCTTGGCAGTGTGTGGATATATATGGAAGAAACTGGGGAATTAACCCCATATACACACGGGTGAGGAGCAGGCCCAGCACAACCTCTGGTAAAAGAAATGCTCCCTCCTCTCAGTCCATGTAAACACAGGCAAAATGCCAAGGTCACACGTGCTGAGAAAACCATCTGCTACAGGTTGCAGAATCAGAAAACAGAACTGACCAAGTACTGGACTCTGGGTTTTATATTAGTTTAAGTAAATGACTTTTCAAAAATAGGTTATCCAATGAGTTTCTTTGTAGTTTATACTTTTTCAGTCACATCTATAAATTCTCCATAGTGAAACCTTTGGGCAAAGGGCCATGACCTGAGCACAGAGAACATTGATGAAATACTAGATGAGCCAGCTCCCAGGCCACAAACATAAAACCACCTCATTATCAGTCTTCAAGTGAGATCGTAAATCAAGTTTTGCCCAGTACCCAGAAATTCAGTCTCTCTTGGCCAATATGCGGAGTGAATTCTGTGTTTAATTTTCTATGAGTGCTTTGCCTTTAATATAGAGTCTAACAGTCTGTTATTACAGGAAAAGTGCCTCAGGATGGGAGTTGCTCTGAACCTGTCTTGTTGAGGTGGGGGGAACTGACTGATTAAAAAAAAAAAAAAAAAGTGCCTCCGGGTATTTACAGCAAAAGTAGTTTGAAAGCATGGAAATTATCCATCACCAGAGAGTGTAAAGTACCTGCTGAACACCTTTGTGGAAATTTAGGAGGGTATGTAAGTGGTGAGAATGTTTTGGGAACAGTGGGAGGTGCTATAATCTCTTGCTTGTAGGAATTCTCAGCAAGGAGTTAGAAATTTAATCTTTTTTATAATGATAGGACTTAATTTGAATATCTTTGTTTTTTTCTTTGCTTTTATTTGCATTTCTTGTGTGGAGTTAGTTTTTTGCTGTTTTAGTGATTCCTTAACAGCCTGTTTTTTTTTTTTTTTTTTTTAGACAGAGTCTCACTATGTTGCCTGCGCTATAGTGCCCTGTGCCCTGGCATCAGCCTAGCTCACAGCAACCTCAAACTCCTGGGTTCAAGTGATCCTTCTGCCTCCGCCTCCCGAGTAGCTGGGACTACAGGCATGTGCCACCATGCCCGGCTAATCTTTTCTATATATTTTTAGTTGTCCAATTAATTTATTTCTATTTTTAGTAGAGACAGGGGTCTCACTCTTGCTCAGGCTGGTTTCGAACTCCTGACCTTGAGAGATCCACCCGCCTCAGCCTCCCAGCGTGCTAGGATTACAGATGTGAGCCACGGCGCCCGGCCCCTTAACAGCCTTTAAGCAAGGCTGACTGTAGATAGATTTGAATCAGTTTCAAATACTAATCAAGAAATCTGTCATCTTATCCCCTCACTTTCCCCTTTGGGCTCTCTGTGACATTTTTCCATTTCTTAACCAAGACCTGTCTTTCTCATCCATACTGCTCTTTTACCCTAGAATATTCTTCCCTTAGAGCTTCCCCTGGTTATCGCCTCACTTTGTGCTCAGTTTAAATTTCACTTTTTCAGTGAGACCTTCCTGTCTACTCTATCCAGAATAAGCCCCATGAATCTGTTGAATAACTTATTTTTAAATCAGTGACTTTTTTTTTTTGAGACAGAATCTTGCTAGGTGGCCCAGAATAGAGTGCTGTGGTGTCAGCCTAGCTCACAGCAACCTCAAACTCCTGGGCTCAAGTAATCCTCCTGCCTCAGCCTCCCGAGTAGCTGGGACTACAGGCATGTGCCACCATGCCTGGCTAATTTTTTGTATATATTTTTAGTTGGCCAAGTAATTTCTTTCTATTTTTTAAGTAGAGACGGGGTCTCGATCTTGCTCAGGCTGGTTTTGAACTCCTGACCTTGAGCGATCCACCCACCTCGGCCTCCCAGAGTGCTAAGATTACAGGCGTGAGCCACTGCGCCCAGCCATTAAATCAGTGACTTTTTAAAATAAAAATCTGGATACAAAATTGATCTGGAGAGAGATGTTATTCCTGGGCATGTTAGTGTGTTTTCATGTTTTTGTTTGTGCACATTCTAATTCTTTTAAAACAGGCATGAATAGCTTTATAATTAAAAAATTTCTCCAAAAAGTAGGCACATGAGTTTAAAAAACCCTTTTCTTAGAAATTTAGTTTCAAGTCTTGTTTCTTATCACCATTATTCTCAAAGTAAGAGTTTATATAGCGTCATTGAGTAGAGGGAGATTGCACATAAAAATGAAGATGCACCATCTTCATTCTCCCTAAATACCTCGTATCTCCTTCCTTTCGTGATAGAAGCATATATGAAGAGAATGGGCTGCAGAGAAAATATCTTTGCTGAAAGCAGATGTTGTGATTTTTGTGACCGATTCTTCTCTGTGGCTTTTTACTTAAAAAAGAATAGGATGATTAAATGCTGAGGTGAGAGATACCACTGAGAATTTTCTAATTTTTCTCCAACGAATCAGCATTTAAAGCAGTAACAAATTGTTTTTTATGAAGACTTTAATCAAGCTGTTGTCATTGGAAGTGTATGAACATGGGAGCCATAAGACTCATGGGCAGGATTAAAACTTCCCCCACTTCTTGGGAGAAAAAAAAAAAAGACTCATGGGCAGGAAAATAGGCACTGACATTCAGTGTTCTTTTTTGTGTTATAGTTCTCATTTATTCATAAAAATACTTAATCAGAACTACTGAGGAATTTAATTTTGTTTGCAAAGTAATTTACAATGACAGTTAAATTAATCTCTTTAATAAACATTGAAAAGGGAATATTTGAAGACTTTTCACTGAGTTTTGTGACTTTTTCAAGTGAAAGGAATAAAGGAGTAATTTTGCATACTTACAGGTTAAAATTGTTGATGGTGGCAATTAAGGATTTGGGAAGTTAAAAAGCAGAAATTCCACTTTTACTTCAACATTGTTTATTTTGTGCTGGTAGCCCACACAATCACTTGTTTAAATTAGTAATTATAATAGTTTTTGAGATTTTTAGCTTTATTTATGTTAACTCTGGGTCCTGGGGAATTTAACTTTGCTATTATTTAGGTTTCATTTCAGAAAAGTGGAGCAGCAGGTGAAGGGCCCTTCAGATGATCTGTCAATACAAAAGCATGAGTTGCTGGTCCATGGTATGTTAGCATTTGGCACCTTATGTGTTTGAGTATACATGTTATTTTTTAAAGTTTTCAAACTCATTTTGTAAATGAATCCCCTCTGTGGTGAGTGTTCAGTGGTGTTTGAAAACCAGAATCTTGTGGTTTCTTCAGTGGAACTAACAGTTTTTGGCCCAAGAATTGACTCAGGTGCTGACTTAATTTCTGTATTGGTTCAGTTAGAGAAAGGGTCATTGGAATAAAGATCTTAATTTATTCATTCAAATCTAAGTTGTAGAATGCTAAGAATATATTCTGGTGCTTCATTGATCTCTGTATTACCGACATCATTTTGTACATAAAACCAATACGTCTAAAGTCTAAAAATACACTTAGGCTGGGCACAGCACCCCACGCCTGTAATCCCAACACTTTGGGAGGCCAAGGCTGCGGGAGGATTGCTTGAGGCCAGGAGTTTGAGACCAGCCTGGGCAACATAGTGAGAACCCTGTCTCTTAAAAAAAAAAACATCCACAAGAGATAATACAAGACTGGGTATAGTACCTAACTGGATGTGGTACCTCTAATCAGAGGGTAGATGAGAGACTGCGTGATGGATTGCTGGAGTATGTGCTATAGGTCATACATCTAATTCTGTGTTTAAGAGACTAGAAGATTCCCGCTTTGGAATTCTTAGTTACCCTTTAACTGCATGTTGCATACTTAAATCATACCAAACCTTTGGTTCCCAGGAGAACTGGCGTTAGAACCTAACCAAGTGTATTCTTTTGTGCCGTTGACTAATGGCTGAGTTATTTTAAACACCTTTTTGCTCTGCTCAGCACTAATAATGAACACAGCTGTTACCTAAATAAATTATTAGGTTGAAGTCAGAAAATTCAACAAAGACCCAGTTTAATAATTTATGTAATGTGTGTATTTGAAAAGCTGATATTTAGCAATGTATGTATATAAATTCTATTTTACATTTTGAAATCTTGGCCAGTGATATTTAGTGATTTAAATACAGTACTGCATTTTATGTATGTATGTATGAATGAGACAGTCTCGCTCTGTTGCCCAGGCTAGAGTACCGTGCTGTCAGCCTAGCTCACAGCAACCTCAAAGTCTTAGGCTCAAGTGATCCTCCTGCCTCAGCCTCCTGAGTAGCTGGGACTACAGGCTCGCACCACCACACCACCACACCCAGCTAATTTTTTCTATTTTTTAGTAGAGACAGGATCTCACCCCTGCTCAGGCCAGGCTGGTCTCGAACTTCTGAGCTCAAGTGATCTCCCTGCCTTGGCCTCCCAGAGTGCTAAGATTATAGGCATGAGCCACCGTGCCGGCCATCATTTTATTTTCTTAGAAATTCCAGTGTTTAATAGTTGGCATAACAGGTACATCCAAAAATGTTTGAACTGAGCCATGGGAATTTACAGATTAATCAATACAATGGAGAAGTATTGAAGTTGGTGGGATTAGGAACTTTAAAATACTATTTTTTTTTTTTTTTAAGGTTAGTAAACTTTTCAGTAAATCCTCCTCCCCAGCTCCAGGAAATTACATTAGAAAAATTTTCAAACATACAGAAAAATTAAACGTACATTTGTTATCTGTATACACATGTTTAGATTCAGTAATTTTATTTATCTGTATAGATACATGTGTGGATGTGAGTATACACATAGGCACACATACATACATACACATTTTTTAATTGCTAAACCATTTGAAAGTGAATTGCAGACATTATGACAGTTCAGCTCTCAGTACTTAACACATTTATCTCCTAAAAAATGAGAGTATTCTCCCATATAACCACAATATTATTTACATTCTAGAATATTTTTTAATATTCCATTCAATTTATTTATTTATTGACTGATTGATTGAGCCAGGGTCTCCCCATGTTGCCCGGGCTGAATTGGAACTAGGGCTGCATGCCACTCTGCCCAGCTTCCATTTGAATTAATTTTTAAGAGCATAGTATCTGTCAATTATGGTAGAAATAAATAGGTGGTTAATATTTTTATAATGAATTAATGTAACTCATCTGGAAAGGAGAAAATGATTGCTTGCACTTTAGTTACTCTTCTATAAGAAATTTCTTGTCTTTTTTTGAGACATACTCTCACTCTGTTGCCCTGGCTAGAGTGTCACAGCATCAGCCTTCCTCACAGCAGCCTCAAATTCCTGGGCTCAGGTGATCCTCCTGCCTCAGTCTCCCGAGTACCTGGGACTATAGGCATGTACCACCACGCCTGGCTAATTTTTTCTGTGT
Organism: Lepilemur ruficaudatus; assembly: GCA_963574885.1. Taxonomy (NCBI): domain Eukaryota; kingdom Metazoa; phylum Chordata; class Mammalia; order Primates; family Lepilemuridae; genus Lepilemur; species Lepilemur ruficaudatus. The sequence goes on from CAUYRT010049202.1 coordinate 16,821, forward strand.
TTAGTTGTCTGGCTAATTTCTTTCTATTTTTAGTAGAGATGGAGTCTCACTCTTGCTCAGGCTGGTCTCGAACTCCTGAGCTCAAACAATCCTCCCGCCTTCCAGAGTGCTAGGATTATAGACATGAGCCGCCACGCCCATCCCAAGAAATTTCAATTTAATTCCATGAGCAAGGTGTTAGTTTAAAAAAAAAATTTTTTCAATTTGAGCTCTATAAAACTGCATAAACATTGGTTAGTTTTGTTTTTAAAATTATAGCATAAAAAATATCAAGGATTTTTCCCCTCCCCTATGAAACTTTGAGATGCAGAAATTGAGAAACTCTACATTTAATGTTTCTGCTAGTAACTTTTTTTTTTTTTTTTTTTTTACTATTATCATTATATTTCCTTCCAAGATACCTTGTTCCTGACTGCTTCCTTCTCCACTAGGGTAATAACGCCTGAGAAATTTTTTTACTTGTAATTTGAAGGGCTGTTGATAAGTTCTCTTCAGGGAATAGGCCTAGAATTTTTGTGATTTTGGATTCTATTATTGCCCTTTAAAATGTATTTTCACTTGTTCTTCCTGTAGTTTTTTTAAGGGCTAAAAGGGAACTCCATGATCTTTTAGTTCTATCTTATCCTATTCCCATAGGTAGATAGAAAGATAAATAGACACATAGATTCTCAGAAAGAACAGATATTTATTTATTTATTTATTTATTTTTGAGACAGAGTCTCATTTCATTGCCCTGGCTAGAGTGCCGTGGCGTCAGCCTAGCTCACAGCAACCTCAAATTCCTGGGCTGAAGGGATCCTTCTGCCTCTGCCTCCCAAGTAGCTGGGACTACAGGCATGCGCCACCATGCCCAGCTAATGTTTTCTATATATATATATTTAGTTGGCCAATTAACTTCTATTATTAGTAGAGACAGGGTCTCGCTCTTGCTCAGGCTGGCCTCGAACTCCTGACCTTCAGCAATCCACCCGCCTCGGCCTCCCAGAGTGCTAGGATTACAGGCGTGAGCCACCGCGCCCGGCGAGAACAGATATTTATTGAAGAAGGTACGGTTCTTGGTTTTTGGGATATAGCCGCAGACAAAAGACAAGGAAGATAGCCTTTGCCTTTTTGGAGTTTGTATTGTAATAAAGAGTAAACAAACCAGTTAATTACTGATTGTGATAGATGCCATGCAGGAAATCAACAGGGTGATGAGACAAAGAGTAAAGAGGCAGGCACTTTAGATAGAACAAACAAGTTTATAAAAGGTTAAACTGCCCATGCAGCAAATAATCTTTTAACATAATTATTTAGATCTGAAACTTTAGACATGTATATTCAGAGTATCTCCTGTTCATTATGCTTGAAAGTTCAAAAAAGTGAGTTTTCATAAGTGTATTTCTTCTGTTTTCCGTCTTATTTCTTCTCATACTTCTCAGTAACATTTGACTGTTTTGGCCACTCCTTCCTTTGAGAATCATTATACTTAGGTTGTGCAACTTTGAAATCTCTTGGTTTTCCTCTTATGTATCTGACCATTCTGTGGATTTCTTTTGTTCACGTTAGTGTTGGTGTGCCTTGGTGTTCCTTCTATGGTCCTCTTTAGTTTTCGCTCTACATACTGCCTTGCTGGTATTATCCAATCCCATGGATCCCCATGGGTTCAATTACCATTTATTGATTATTGCAAAATGTATATCTCATTCATTTAGCACATATTTATACTGAGTGCCAACTATGTGCCTGCTACTGTGCCCATTGGGGAAACAGTGGTGAATAAAATAGAAAATGTCCTTCCTTTATGGAACTTACAACCTATTAAGAATTTTAAGGCCAGATCTCTCTCTTTCTCTCTGGAGTTTTGGATCCATATTATCATTGTTTATTGGATGTGAATATCTCCCAAGCTGTCTTCTCCTTTGTAACTTATCCTTGTAAAGGATATCACCATCTACCTGGCCAGAAATCTAGTTAGCATCCCTAACTCTTCTCTCTCCCACTCCTCCACTGCTACCTTCTTTTGTTTTTAACTTTTAGATATCTCTGGAATCTCTTCTTTCCAAATCCATTTCTACTACTCTGGTATAGACCACCGACATCTCTCACCGTGAATGCAAACTCCAAAGGGCTGGAACTTTGTGTCATTCACTACTGTATGCCAGTAGCTGGCACATAAGAAGTGAATATTTCTGAATCCATGAATGGACAACTAAAGCCCGTAATTGATCTTTATTCATCTCTCAGGTTTTGATTCTAGAATGCCTTTTGTAATCACCCAAGTATGGATTGTGCACATCTTATATCCACCTGCAACATATTGTCCTCCTCTCAAAGCACTTCCAAACTAACCTACTGCTTTTATTCCCTCACCAGACTACTAGGATGCCATAGGTAATTAATAGATATTTCTTGGTTGGATGGATGAATGTGCTAAAGGTCAAATTGCTAAGCCTAGCCATTTAAAGTTCTCTTTGTGCATTCAAATTATTTTTTTTACTGTTGATGCCAAGTTATGCTGAAACTTCCAAAAAGTTTTTCAATAAGTCCTTTAACTTTTGCATATACAGAAAAACCATGACTTCTATTGGGTAAAATTATTTCAGATACTTTACCTACATTGTCTTATACATAGTATTCTACAAATATTTATGCATTTTAAAAACAGAAATAGTAAGATTATTGAAATTACTGTCAGAAGTATTGTAGGAATTCTGCATTTGCAAAGGTTGGGCTACGTGATCAAGTCCTTTTTGTACCATGATTCTCTGATTATCTTGAACTTAGTAGTGGTTCTCTATTGTATTTTTCTTCACCTTAGCCACAAACATTTGTTTCTGAGTTACTGGCTGAGAAATAAGTTAGTCTGTGTGAATAAATTTTCTACACAAATGAAGATTAAGTGCCAAAACTTAAACTATTTGCATAGAATCTTATGTTAGACATTTCTATTTTTTTTTTTTTTTTTTTTTTTTGAGACAGAGTCTTACTCTGTTGCCCGGGCTGTAGAGTGCCATGACATCAGCCTAGCTCATAGCAACCTCAAAGTCCTGGGCTGAAGCGATCCTTCTGCCTCAGCCTCCCGAGTAGCTGGGACTACAGGCATGCGCCACCATGCCCGGCTAATTTTTTCTATATATTTTTAGTTGTCCAATTAATTTCTTTCTATTTATAGTAGAGACGGGGTCTCGCTCTTGCTCAGGC
>CAUYRT010049203.1:0-14347 GCA_963574885.1 Lepilemur ruficaudatus
AAACAAGTAGCATCCCCCTTTACAAAATGCAGACTTAGCTGTCTATTGTTGCCTGAATGTGTTACCTGTTGAATTAGTCTGTATCAGTCTGTACTCCTCACATGTGATGGGACAGCATCTGATGAGGGTAAGGATACAGAGCAGGCCACCACCCACTTCATTCATTCGTTCTTTCATCTAAACATGGTTACTGACCCAACCTAGAACATGCCAGTTGCCATGCCAGTCCCAAAAGCAAATAAGATATGTTCTATCTTGTGTGTCTAATCAATACCCCAAACTCCTCACAGCCAAATGGGAACCTCTGATTTCCCCACCTTATCCCACCCACCAGCACCTCCCCCTCCACTAAAACAAACAAACAAAAAAACACTCTGCTGCTTCCCCAGGCTTCTCTGTTTCAGGAAATGGCCCTGTCACCCACCCAGTTCCTCAGACCAAAAACCTAAGAGTTTATGTGCATTCATTCCTCTTTTATTCACTCCATGCATCCAGACCACAAGCAAATCCTACCAATTCTACCTTCAGAGCACACCCCAAAAGCGTTTGCATCTCTCCCTCTCTACTCTTCCTCTGAAGTCCAAGGCACCACTCTCTCTCACACAGAATACTGCAACCACCTTCCACAACACTGTCCACACAGCAGCTAGAAGTCCGTTTTTAAAAATGTAAATTAGACCATGTCATGCCTGCTTAAAACCCATCGATAGCTTCCCATTGCACTTACAATGAAAATCAACCTCAGTATGCCAGCTAGCAGAGACTCTCTTGGCTCTTCCTAACTCCCCATCCTTCTCCTGTACCAGGCTTCCCATGCACTAGCCACACTGGCCTTCTTTTGAACATGCCAATCTCCATGGCACATTAGGACATTCCCCCTAGCTTTTCTCTCTGCCTAAAACGCTGTTCTCCGAATTTTCTTTCTCAACCTTTAGGTCTCATCTCAAAGCTCACCACAGCAAAGAGACTTTCTTGATCACACTACATAAAACAGCCATCCAATTTTCCCAGAACATCTCCCTATTTTAATTCTTTGCCTAGAATATATCCTTATCTGATATTTTTCCTATTAGTTCATTCTGTCTCCCCCTAGGAGAATGTAAAAGTCATGACAACAGAGGCCTTGACTCCTTTACTGCTGTATGCCTGGCACATAGTAGGGGTTTAATAAATACTTGTTATATGAGTAAAATGTTTGCCTGGGACCTGTCACGACAGTTAGGTGTCACTCTCATCTAGTCATTATTACGAGATGTCTGCACTATCATTATTTGTAATAAGTAGCACTACATTTGATTTCCCTGCTTACTTTTCTGTCTCCTCTCCTGGATGTTAAGTACTTGAAAATAGAGATCACGAGACTGATGCAGTGAGTGACTGGTACATTTCAGATAGTCAGTCACCATAGTTGGATGAATAAATGAATCGATCAACTAATGAATTCATGATCAATGAATAAATTATGAGTAAGAGAGGACAGTATCTTGCTCTGTAACTGCATCCTCACTGTATTTTCAGATGCTGCCTAACAACACATGAGGGGCACATAAAGATACAAAATAAATTAACTGGTAGTAAATTTGGGCCAAAACAGGCTTAGTTAAATCTGCATTCTGCAAGGGGACTGCTTATACTAAACATGATGCCTGTTTTCCACTTGGTCAGTCCAATAGCGCAGGTAGGGTCCACCTACTAGGTATCAATGTAGAAGAACACCCTAAGGATTCCCTGCTTAGGAACATTATGCAGAGTGAAAAAGGATTTTACAAGGAATCCTTAAACCCTATTTTTGTAATGAGAATGAGATCCAGTTCCCTAAATACACCAATATACTAAAAGCGATAGAATTTTAGAGTGGATTCTGATAACAGCCTCCTTGCTCTATGAAACTAATAAAAATGATCACATTAGCATTTATAGTTAACATTATGGAGAACTGACTAGGTTCCAGAAACTTTACTAAGAGCTTTATATGAGGTGTGTTGTCATTATTCTTAATTTACAGATAACATAACTGAGTTTAAGAAACACACGTGTACACAGTTATTATGTGGCAGACCCAGGATATAAACCTGTTGATCCTACTCCTGAGTCCACATAGTTAACCGGTGCACTGGCCTGAATTAGCCAGCGGGGCCAGGGCGTGGCCAGACCTTCTCGGATGTTTCTCCCTGGACCCTTTTCTGAATGGCTCAGTATATGTGGCTCCCATCCCACCTGTCCTGTTCTCTGCTGGGACAGCTAGATGTCTTATGTTTATGCCAGGGCTGTTATTACAAAGACTTGAGTCTCTGCTTATTCAAACGGCTGATTTTATCACATCCAAAACCCCGACACATTTGGTTTTGTTCCCCACCAACAGGTTCCGGGTGACGCTGCACACAGCTGCCTGATGCTGGAGCTCCCTGGCTCTCCAAGCCGGGGCTCTGCAGCTGGGCTCTCTTTGCCCCAACTTGTCCCTTGCTCTGTGGCTGAGCTCTGGCAGCAGGATAAGCTTATTTCAAAGTCCCTTTGACATGAAGAGTGTATATCCACTTGAAGTGGAAAGTTAAAGTAACTCATTGGACAGAAACGTGAGGAAATATCATTTCCTTTGAAACACCATCACTAACCCCACATAAAATGTTTAATTACTTCACGCCCAATTTTGTATAGGTTATTATAGAATACTATTATAGGGAACAGGGCTTTTTAATCAAATGTAGTAGATTCTAAATTGAAAGACTTTAATAAACTAAATTATCAGGTACTGTCATTTCTTAATCACTTTAACCCTGCAGCTCAGAACAAGAGCTTCAGTTGCACCTTGTCCCTCAGATAACACTCCCCAGATCAGACAGCAATACATTTGTCTTTCTATAATGGTTTTTGCTTTGGCATTTAACCATTTACAACAAAGCAGGTGAGGATGACAGGGATAAAAGACTGAAACATGTAGTCCTGGTAACACTTTTTTCTCCAAAAAGAAACATTAAAAGGCACATGTCATCTACAACATGTCTTTGCTTTGGGTTCACACTAATGGGATATTCAAAACAGCCTCAGGGAATTCTGACCAAACTGGAGAGGGAAAAGCACCAAGATAAAGTCACAGCTATCAGTCATATTTTCAAGCAAATAATCAGCATATTTTTTAAATGCCAAATAAAAAGGCACGTGAACAAGGAATACATCGAAAAGCCAGGAAAACAATGCATCTACATTCAAACCACTAAAACCTCACTAAATGCAGTAGGTAAATTTCCAAGTGGAGGCCATGTCACTTTAAGAAAATTAAGGCCCTGGGCATATTAAAAACATAGCCAATCATGATTATCAAAAATAAATCATGTCTATGTTGCATAGTGCACATGACATCGCTTATATCCAAAAAGAAATATTAGGGCCTCGTGGTGTGGCAACTCCTCACAGCTGTCAGAAGCCAGTTTCCTTATCAGTCCAGCAGGAGTGTAATTAAAGACAATGGCCACAGCAGCTGTATTGAAAAAACAAGTCATTTGTCTTCCCCTTCCCCCACCCCTTCTGCTCATACAGTTAATCTGAACATAGCATCAGCTCCATCGTCAAGGCTTCTTCAAAAGGCAGAATAATAGAAAACATATATCTGTTTCCCACTGTGGGTTGGGAAGGTTAAAGAAAGACTTGCTGCTATCTTGCTGTTCCATTACAGACAATGCAAGCCATTTAGCTCCACAGATTCAAAAGCTCCTGAGAATAGGACAAGTTTTGGAGAATAAGAAAAATTATCTTTACAGACAGAGAGAATCAGGAAAAATTAGCTTATACTCAGCGGTGTTCTAGAAAATGTTTAACAACAGGGTCTCTAAGAGTAAAACTCTGATTTGTAACATTTTCTGATTTCTGTGGCACAAATACTCCACCGTGGCTGATTTCAAGCTATCAATGTGGCATCACGGAACACAGAGAATGTGAGCACAGAAGAAATACATAGTAGGATGCTATTCTATAGTATTTCCACTGCACAGATACAATAGATATAGATAATCTCAAGGACAAAGATAATGGTAAAATAAGGTAAAACTAGGAAGTAGTGAACTTTGAGTAGTAATTACCTTTGTTTTTAATGTGATTTATTGAAATCTTATATAATTTAATTTTTAATAATGGTTTAATTACTACCTTGCAGAATTCCAGAAAACAATCATCTCTCACAAGCCAGTCCAAGCTGGCTCCAGCCCACCACTGTCTGCTACACTCTGGCTGCCACGTTAGCTAGAAGTAATAAATAGCCTCTGGTTATAACACGTAACAACAATATTCATTTTATGTAGCAGTGGAATTTGTTGACTTCTTTCTTTAATAATTTTCCGAAGACCTACCTTTCCAGAATGATCTCCCTAAAGCCAGAAAGGGTGTAATTTAGGAATGTGAGTATATAATGTTATTAAAACAATGTAAACTAAGGTTCAGAATCAGTTGTGTTGAAAACATACTGTATTTTGTAACTGTTTCTTCTTTCTGTGTAAGTACCCGAATGCTAATAGGAAATTTGGGCTATAAATTTCTAAGTGAGGTGAAACAATAAATTCTAAGTGAGGTACAAGGTACAAGAACTTGCAAAAAGAAAAAACGGTGATCAAAAAAAACATTTACACAGACTTCCACTTCCAGGAAGATGGAGTTGACATACTTTTTCCTATTCCTCCCACTAAGTACAACTAAAAACCCCGAAAATTATATCTAAAATGAACAAAAAAATTCTGAAAGGTGGAGAGAAGAAGACAAACCAGTAGGGAATAACAGAGGAAAGATGGCTGGCTTTTCATTTTCCCTCCTATATCCCAGAGGAGGAGCTGAAGAAGCCAGCAACCTAGACTGATGCAAGCTTTAATTCCAAGCTTTGCAAAACAGGAAGGCTGCAGCCTCTGCTCCCCACGCCCCCACCTGAACAGGCTCAGGAGCTGGAACAGTCCCGAGCTTTCAGAAGTCCAGATGCAGGGAGCTGAGAAAATAAGGTCAGAGAAGACATGAAAGCCCAGAAGCCAGTAGTTACACCAGAGTTTACTGACGATGCTGACGTCTGCCATCTACTACACACTCTTTATCAGAACAAAGAAATAAGGATTCTCAACACACTGTGTTATTTCAGCATGCCACGGCATAGGTCTGGAGGACACAGCTCTGAAAAATATATATTTTCTGGATTTTAAATAGAAGACAAGTTCAGATTTGTCGTGTTGAAAGCGTAAGAGGCTAAGGTGAAAGGGTTTGGGGTCTGAGCTCCTGAATGGTACTTTTTAAGTAGTTAAGTAGGTAGATGATCAGTGCCAAAAAACATCAAGGATATTTCTACCCACTTACTAGCAGGTGCAACTTCTTCTAATAAAAGGTCTTTGCAAAAGCTCAGACTAAATGGGATACAGTAAAATCCTTATATCTAAATGGAGAGTTATACAGCCTTAACGACCTCATTTTAACTGTTTATAGCACTGTTTGCCATCTACAAAAATTCTACCTAAAAGAATAAAAGACTATATACATACATTAATATTAATAATAACTCATGCTCTTGGTTATTACGGAAATATGCATGATGTAACTATTAAACTATCAGATTATTGCCCGAGGCTGATTAATCTCAGGAGAACACCAGACAAGGTGTTAATGAAGCCATGGCCAGGGGTCAATTGTTGTGAAGCCTACACAGGGTCACCATGTTTCATGACTTCCACCCAACCCCTCCCCTCAACAAGACAAGGGAGACAAAGCAAGACAGAGGGAGGAAACAGCCCTACTGATAGCAGCTGAGTGACACCACCTTCATATATATAAAGGAAACGTATTATTAGGTCATGGCTGGCTTTTAATAGGTAATTTACTCAAATGACATACCATTTCATTCTCTGTAATTTGATGTGGTTCTTTATTTTAACAGCACACTGATCAGATATATGTTTCCTATTTACATTCAAAAACACAGCAAGTTATCCTTCCACCATTATGGTCCTTCTGAAGACTGAGGAATAGGAAACCACCAGACCCCTGGCCTTAACTGCCTGTCACATCATCACTCTGCTTCCACCTGTCCCTTCGCCTCTGTGAGCCCATTCTGCCCCATGCCAGGGCTTTTCTGGCTTTCTGTTCTATTTTAGAATTACTGTCACCTGGACTGTTCCTTGGGGACCCTTTCCCTTGTGCTGTAGGACTCAGTCTCCCTGGTCCTCACCCTTCCCTTCAGTGTGATCTCCCAACATAAGCACAAGGTGCATTTTTGAGGGGCTTGCTGTTTATCACTATGAGAAAACACACAGGAGTAAACCAAGGTAACAAATACATAGAAGTTACAAACTGGCCAGGGGTGGCTGCTCACACCTATAATCCTAGCACTTTGGGAGGCTGAGGAGGGAGGACCACTTGAGGCCAGGAGTTCAAGCCAGCCTGGGTAACATGGCAAGACCCTGTTCTCTACAAAAAGTAAAAAATAATAGCCAGGCATGGTGGCATATGCCTGTAGTCCCAGTTACTCCAGAGGCTGAGCCAGGAGGATCACGTGAGCCCGGGAGTTTGAGGTTGCAATGAGCTATGATCGCACAACTGCACTCTAGTGCTGGTGACAGAGCAAGATTCTATCTCAAAAAAAAAGTAGTTGCAAACTGATATAACTCCACAGAGTTCTCCTAGTAATTATCCTTCAGTTGTTGGGACAGAGAAAACTCAATATGTTTCCAGAAAGAGGAAATGAACTACCATTAGTATATTATGATATATCTCTACTAAAACTCCAGCTGCCTTAAAAAAAAAAAAAAAAAAAAGCAGGAGATGAGGGTGTGGTGAGGGGACTCCTTGTATATTTATGTGAAATGATCTGCCAGATATATTAAGTGAAATCTAAGTATAGAACACATACATTTTGTGTACAAAAGGGAGAAACATATATTTAAATGAATTTACTTGTAAATGTTTAAAATAGTCCTAGAATGATATGCTGCTAGAGGCAGAAAAACACAGATTGACTCCACAGAAGGGAAGTGGGTGGCTTGGAATCCTTTGCAAAGAGACTTCTCCCTACTATCCCTTTTATATCTTTCAAAGATGTATTATTCTCCCCCACCCCAGTCCCTTTACCTGTGAATGTATCTGCTACTCAATATATATAGAAACACAGAGGATAAACAGATTCTAATGTGAAGCACCTGAAGAGATCATCCAATCCTCAGCATGAGAAAGATGGCCTTTCTTCCTCTTCACTGTCTGTCACTCCTCTCTCCACCCCTCCACCCACTGAAGGATTATTACGATGTGTAAAGGCATTTTTTTTTTTTTGAGACAGGGTCTCACTCTGTTGCCCAGGCTAGAGTGCCGTGGCATCAGCCTAGCTCACAGCAACCTCAAACTCCTGGGCTCAAGGAATCCTCCTGCCTCAGCCTCTCGAGTAGCTGAGACTACAGGCATGCGCCACCATGCCTGGCTAATTTTTTTTACATGTTTTTAGTTGTCCGGCTAATTTCTTTCTATTTTTTTTTTTTTTTTGGAAGAGATGGTGTCTTGCTCTTGCACAAGGCTGGTCTTGAACTCCTGAGCTCAAATGATCCTCCCGCCTAGGCCTCCCAGGGTGCTAGGATTACAGGCGTGAGCCATCGTGCCTGGCCATAAATGCACTTTTGAAGTAGAAGAGAAATATAGGAGACTTTAAATAACTATTAACAGTTCCTTCTCTTCCCTAATCCTTTCCCCACCTTGCCCCTCTTTACATACAGCCTTCCTCTTCTTAGAAATAAATTTTGAAGAAAGCTCTTGAGGAATGGTTAATGCCCTGTTGTACACTAAATTTAGCTTTAAAACATTTTTAAAAGACTTGATGGAAACACACCCTTTGTTTTCTTGGCTTTTCCTCTTTATGTGGCGCTATGATCTGAATGTTTATGTCCCTCTAAAATTCATATGTTGAAACCCTAGTCCCCACGGTAATGGTGTTAGGAAGTGGGGCCTTTGGGAGGTGATTAGGTCATGAGGGCAGAAGCCTCATGAATGGGATTAGTGCCCTCAGAAAAAAGGTCTGAGGGAGCATGGTTGCCCCTCGCACCTGTGAAGACACAGCAAAGACAGCTGTCATGAATCAGAAACTGGACCCTCAGCAGATACTGAATCTGTAGGCACCTTGATCTCGGACTTCCCAGCCTCCAGAACTGTGAAAAATAAGTTTCTTTTGTTTATAGGTCACACAGTTGATAGTATTTTGATATAGCAGCCTAAAAGGACTAAGACATGTGAGTACCACCAATAATACTTAACTATCTAAAGTTTAAACTTTCCCTGATGATTAAATTGAAGGCCTGCAAGTCTTTCAAGAGAAAACATAACAGTCTTCTGTACATAATGTCTTTTTTCCATCAAACATTTTCAAGAGAAAATAAACACCCACAAGTTTTGTAAGAACAATTTGATTCAAGAAAAAATTGATTGTGGCAGATAGTCCTCAAATTTTGTTGCAGCTTTGAAAACATGCTTCCTGAGTAACCAAAAAGTGATCTGCATTGTCCAACATGAAAAAATTAGAACTCAGACCTACTATAGAAAATATAGCAAGGGTTAATACCTTCCATTTCTGCAGGGTGGAATTGAGAAAGCACAACCAGGACAAATAAAGGCACCACATTAAACTATTTGTCAGTTGTGGGGCAGCTCATATCGTCCTTGCCAACTAGTTGCTTCCTACCATGCAAAACAATTACTTGTCCTCATCATGCACCATGACTCTTGCAAGCCTAACTCCCATTGTCCAATTTGGCCATGGACTTGACTTGCCAATAAATGTCAGCAGAAATGAGTGTGTTTTGAAAGCAGGTTCTTATTTAAAAGACCTGCTCTTGCTTTTTAATCTCTGCCTCAAGAACAGTTTGTCCTAGATGGGATGCTCCTTCAGCCTGGATTCCAAAATGAAGACTCATGGAAAAGAGCCATATGGAACAAAACCCCAGCCACAGCTGCCACCGCAGGCAACCCACAGCAATGGGCGAGTTCCAGCCCATACACAGAGGATGTGCAATGAGACAAAGAAATAAATCTTTGTTGTTATTAGCCACTGAGACTCAGGGTTGCTTTTTGTCACAGACATTGATGGTTAATGCAGCAAACAAATCATGATACACTACTCATCCCAAGAATGAAGAAACTAGGTATCTGTGTTCTAGGGAAAGGGGAAAAGAAATTAACATTCACAGAGCACTTGCTGTAGACAAACTACTATTCTAGCAGTTCTCATCAAATTTCCCACCAACATGTCGCCTGAATAACCTCTTGGAGCTCACCTAGAAAATGAGAGGCGAGGGTTCTATGACCTCTGGTTAAGTCTCCAGAGCTGGCATTCTATATGAGTTCTTTACTGGAACCTTTCGTAAAAATAAAGTTCACTGCATTACTTATAGTGACCACATTTTTTGAAGGAGTAGATATCTGGCCTAGATTAATCCCTATTTTTTCCATAATATTGATATTTTATTTTAAATGTACCAAGAATTATTAGTACCATTTTCAGAGAAGACTTTCTCTTCCAGTTCACTAATTGCCTGAAACTTTTTATTTCCAAGAACAAACACATTTTTATTTCCTATTTTTAGCTATTTAATATTATCTAGCTACCAAAAATCTTGGAACTCTTCCATTTTTTAGGACAATCTTCAATTAAAATTTGGCTTCCTCTTATATTGTCAAGAATTTGATTAAGATGCCTATAAGTATAATGATAATAATGTGAATCTAAAAATGTTTCTTTTCTAAAAGTTCACCAGTGATAATAGAGATATCATCAAAGGATTTCAAGTCATCAGAGTCTAGTATTATTAAAGATCAATACCATCACCATTAATGACACATAGGCATTGTTCTGGGAAGGGAACTACATCTGGAGTTTGATAAATGGATTTCCAATAAAGAAGAGCATTAACTAATCTATATGAGCTGAAAGCTTTTAAAGGCAAAATCAAATATAATATTCTAAAGCAAAATTCTCCTTATGTCTTTTCTGATTTGAAAGAAGATCATCTATAGAAGGTATCATACATCTTCTAGTGATGTTAATATTTTAACCATTTAGTCAGCCTTTTTAACTGTATAACTTTTGAATACAACAAAAAAATCTATAAACTTGCCCATCTTTTTAATTCTAGGTAAACAATGGTAATATATTGGACCAGAATTATAAACATGGTATTAGAACAAATATAGGGAGGTATTTTTTCCCAAAGTACATCATTGAAATTCAATGCTATGAATCCTCACTTAACATGTGCATGTAATTTCTATATATGAAATAAAGGCACAGAATGGAAAATTTAAAAAGCAAGTTTAGATGAGGAGACTATGGGTAATGTTTTGGTTTATATGTCTTTATTATTGCTATAATAATATTTTTAAACAACTATAAATAAATGCTACTAGGGTCTTAATTTACATACTAATTTTAATGTCCTATTTATGTATGTTCATTTTAGTAAACATTTAAGCACAACTTTTTCACTTTTCAGAAAACATACATCATAAGGTTGTAAAAAAGAAAACAGAAGCATCCATGATACTATAAAAACTCTGAATTCTTATAGCCATTTGTTGATGCATATTTATATGAATAGAGAAAAAAGTGGAATTCCACTTCCAACAATGGATGATATATACTTTTAGAATAACTCTCCTGTTGAGAACAACTAAAAGCTGGACATGTATTTTGAAATATATGTTTGAAATACAAGTTGGCCTCAAAGAACTACCAAGACAATAAGAAACTGTGGGGCCAAGACCTAGAAGATCAGAGAAACCAAGAAAGGTAATTTCAGAATTTAGGGAAGTTTTCCCCTCAAGGAAGAATTGCCAATTCTAAAAATTAAAACAACAAAAGAGAGGCCAAGAAGGTGAGCACAATTTTCTTCATTTTCGCAGGACTTGGATTATAAACATGTGAATTCAAGGCCTTCCAAGGAGACGGGTCTCTGGCATATACCCTATACTTCCAGTGAGACTCTGACAGGCTGCACCCAAAGAGTAAGGATGAACTAGAAACAGACTAGTCCACACAAGCACAAAGCCCAGATTTGAATCCTCTCAGTTTCTAAAAGGATTAAGTTGATTTGTCCAGACAAGCTTTCTGTAAAAGCCAAAGGAAATCTTCCCTGGAGAAAGAAAGCAATGCCAGGAGCCTCAAATTGCCTCTAAAATTTGTGTAAACAATATCTGGCACTCAATCAAAAAAGGGGGGAGTGCATAAGATGATAAGATTTATCTGAAAATCAAGGAAAAAACAATAGAAAGAAACAAGAGATAAGAATACTGCAGTATCAAAGATAAACTATTATTATGTTCAATCGACTACATGAAAAGATAAGAGAATTTCAGTAGAGAGCTGGAAAACAGAATATAAATCATATGGAAAGTCTATAAATGAAAACTAAAACATTGTAAATTGAGAGTGCAATAGATAGATTTAATAGGAGATTATATACAACTGAAGAGACAATCAGTGAAGTAGAACATCAGTAGAAAATATACAGGCTGAAGCATGGAAAATCAAAATGATAAAAGAAAATATAGCAAAGAACATAAAAGGCACATGCAGTATGATGAAATGGTCCAAGAAGAAGAAGGGAAGAATAAAGTAGAAACAATATTTGAAGAAATAATGGCAAAGTCTTCCCAAAAAATGACAAAAATAACAAAAGTGCTACAAACTCCAAGAAGAAGAAAGAAAATAGTGCCTAAGCACATCTTGGTCAAACTGTTGAAAAACAAAGGCAAAAGGAAAACTTTAAATCATCCAAAAGAAAAGAGATATATTAACTTTAAAAGAATAACTATAAAACCATCAGCTGATTTTTCAACAGGAAAAGAAAAAGGGGAAGAAAACAATGGAATGATATCTTCAATGTGCTAAAAGAAAATAACTCCCAATATAGAATTCTATATCCACCAAAAATATTATTTGAAATTTAAGGCAAAAAACACTTCACACAAAAACTGACAGGATTGGCCAGGCGTGGTGGCTCATGCCTGTAATCCTAGCACTCTGAGAGGCTGAGGCTCAGGAGTTCAAGACCAGCCTGAGCAAGAGCGAGACCCCGTCTCTACTAAAAATACAAAGAAATTAATTGGCCAACTAAAAATATGTAGAAAAAAAAATTAGCCGGGCATGGTGGCACATGCTTATAGTCTCAGCTACTCAGGAGGCTGAGGCAGAAGGATTGCTTGAGCCCAGGAGTTTGAGGTTGCTGTGAGCTAGGCTGATGCCATGACACTCTAGCCCAGGCAACAGAGCGAGACTCTGTCTCACAAAAAAAAAAAAAAAAAGGACAGATTTTGTGATCAGCACAAATATACTAATAGATATACAAAAGGGAGTTCTTCAAGGGAAAAGAAAAATAATCCTAATCAGCAGCTTTGAGATGCAGGACAGAATGCAGAACAATGGGGAGGGTAAAATATGTCAGTGTATCTAACTGAATATTGACTACAAAATAATAGTAACAATGTCACATGCAGTTTAAACTATATCATTAAAATCCTTGACAATAGTAGCACACAAGGCATGCAGGGGTTGCTCTACCATCTTTACATTATCCAAAACTAATAAAAGTAATAATACGTACATAATACTTTAATAAATCAAAGGTGACTGTTGTGATCTCCAGGTTAATCCCTAAAAGAATGGTAAAAGAAGAAGGGAAATGGAATAAAAATTGATTAATCAGAAAGAAAGCAAAAAAGGAAGAAAAAGAGAACATAGACTAACAGAATAATTAAGTATTAAGACGGTAGGTTTAAACTCAACAACATCAATGACACATTGAATGTGAATTGATTAAATGCATAATTAAAAGAAAAGATTGTCAGACTGGATTAAAAATAAGCAACTCAATTACATAAGAGATACACAATAAATAAATGAAGCTGAGAGTAAAAGGACGAAAAAATTACATATGTCATGTAAACATTAAGCAAAAGAAACCTGGTGAATCCTCACTACTATAAGACAAAGCAGACTTTACAGCAAGAAGCATTACTAGAAACAAAGAAAGACATATTATGGGATAAAAGAGTAAATCTAAAGGGAAAACATAGTAATTCTAAATTTATATGAGTTTAAGAACATTACCTCAAAATATATAAAGTGAAAACTCTAGCAGAAATAAAAGAAGTAGAGAAATATACACCACAGTTGAAGATTTTAACACATCCTTCTCTGTAATTGATAGACAATTCAAATAGAACATCAGTAAGGATATAGATTTGAACAAGAATAACAAACTACATAATGGACAGACATGTTAATAGGACAGTGCACCAAACTACTGTCAAATATATATTCTTTTCAAATATCACAGAACATTTACTAAATTGTCCAAAATTTGAGGTAAAAATCAAGTTTCAACAAATTTCAAAAGATTTAAATAATGCAAGTTATATCTTTACTAACCACAGTTCAATTAAGCTAATAATAACCAAAAGATAACTAAAAAATCCTCCTATGTTTGGAAATTAACCAATATCCTTCTAAACAGACCATGGGTCAAAGAAGATAAAGTGAGAGATAGCTGAAGTGGCAATACTTTTTTAAAAAAACACTACATATCCATTTTTCACAGATGAAGAACTAAAACCATACTTAGAAAACATTTATGATCTTAAATATAAATACTAGAAAAATGAGAAAGGCTAAAAATCAAGGATGTATGTCAGACCCATCATAAGAAATTAGAAAGAGAAAAGGATGTCAAATTAAACCCAAAGAAAGTAAAAGAGAGGAAATATTAAAGGTAATATAAGAAATTAATTAAATAACAAACCACCATATGAGACGATCAACAAAGCAAAAATTTGGTTCTTTGAAAGTCTTAATAAAAGTAACAAACCCCCAATCAAGACCAAGAAAAAAGAAAAGTGACCAAAAAAAGAAATAAAAGGAACATCAACTATATTTTCTAGAGACATTCAAATTTAATAAGGATATTATTAACAACTTTATGCCAATGAATTTGAAATGATAAATAAACTATTCCTAAAAAAACATAACTTAGCAAAAGTATCAGAAAAACAGAAAATCTGAATAGCCCTATATCTATTAGAGAAATTAAACATTGCCTGATTTTTTTTCATATAGCAATACAGACATTTCCTTATGTCATTAAATATACATCCTCACACTCCTACACTGCCGGTGGGACTGCAAACTAGTCCAACCTCTGTGGAAAGCAATATGGAGATACCTTCAAGCGATACAAGTAGAGCTACCATTTGATCCAGAAATCCCATTACTGGGCATCTACCCAAAAGAACAAAAGACACTCTATAAAAAAGACACCTGCACTCGAATGTTTATAGCAGCACAATTCACAATTGCAAA
>CAUYRT010049205.1:0-52264 GCA_963574885.1 Lepilemur ruficaudatus
CACATCTTGTAGGTATGAAGTTTCAAAAGGATGCTTTCTAAGTGAGCCTTGAAGAGGAAGTAGAGATAGAAAAGATACAAGACTTGCCAAAACTATGTTATGTGCAAAAATAATCCAGACATGGATGGAAGAAAGAAGAAGTATATCTCAAGCCAAGGGAATAAGAGGTGCAAAGGCTTTGTTTGAGGAGCCCAAGCAGAGACCACGGTGAGGATTCACTGGTGGTGAACACTGCATGGAGTTCTGGGTAGCCATGCCCTATAGTGGAGCAGTGGAAACATAAAGCAAAATAAGCTCTTCTAATTTTGAAGACCCTTGATTGCCAGGCCAGCATTCAGGATGTTAGAGGAGCTTTGAAGAATGGGAGTCAGGAAAATAAAATATTTTACCCTCACATAACCCAGCTCTTTCTATCACACAATCATTAACACAAATAATGACTTCAATGATAAAACCAAATGTATATGTTCTCATTAAAATCCTGACAAATACTGATTTGCTCTTTTACTTACATATTTACAATATTTTTTCTTGGTATAGTCATTATTAGCATCCTACAAAAAGCACAGTCAGACATTTCCCTTTGTGATTGTCAAATGCTATCCAGTTATTCAGTATTAGGAAAGTTTTCCCCAGTGGAATTTCAAATCGATATCTGGACTTCCCTATCCAGCAGTATGATGAATAAAGTACCTTGCTTAGTTCTCCCACAGAAAACAAATTAAAGTACTGGATAAAACACAATAAAATATTTTAATACATTAATTATCTGGGTAATTAGTAAAGGGAACTCAGGAAAAGTAGGAACCTATAGAGGTAATTGGGGAAATAAAGCCATCTTTTGTCTTAGATGTCATTTGTCAAACTGAGTAAACGTGAACTCTAGTTTTCTCAACCCTATCAAGCCACAGAATAGAAAAAACAAAGCCCAGAATTCACCCAAGGGAGGAGGTTTACTAGGTGATCCCCCTTCACAGAGCTGATACTGCAAAAGGCCACACTTCCATCATAAGAGTGAAATAAGAAAAAAAATTCTGCCACTCAAGAAACTGAAAGCAAAATTGCCTATCTAGAAATTTAGCATTAGAAACAGTGGAACTCTCCCTTAAAAATTCTTAACCATAAGCAAGTCTTTATGCAGTTTTGCAGGCCAAATTCACACTACCTAGGAGGTCCAACAAATCTCAAGTTAAGAAATCAGTATAAAGTTGTCTTGGACCGATAGTTCCTCCAAATTCATTTTTGCTCTGGAATATTAGCTTTATCACAGTCTCAAAGAATTCATGCAAAAAAGTTGAAAGATGGCCAGTGCGGTGTCTCACCTCTGTAATCCTAGCATTCTGGGAGGCTGAAGCGGGAGGATCCCTTGAGCTCAGGAGTTTGAGACCAGCCTGAGCAAGAGTGAGATTCCTGTCTCTACATTTAATAATAAAAAAAAAGACAAATAGGTGTTCAATAAGTGGTGTGAAGACAGGTATTCAAATGAAAAAAATTAAATTGCACCATACATAAGAATCAATTCCAGATGGATTAAAGATCTAGGTGCATTAGGGAGAAAATCATAAAACCGTAGAAACAACAAAGAAGAATATATTTATGACTTCAAGGTAGAGAAATATTCTTTAAACAATACACAAAAAGCATAAACTATAACAGTGGAGATTGATAAGTTATGCTACATTAAATAAGAACTTCTGTTCCTCAAAAGACACCATAAGAAATGAAGACAAACTACAGAATAGGAGAAAATATTTGCAATATGTGTTATGAGCAAAGGACTAGTATCCAGAATATATAAAGAGCTACAGTTGACACAAAGAATAATGAAGTTAAGAAAAATTCTAACTAGCCATATAGAAAATAATAATAGCTTCTGTTTTTATTTAGAATGGTGGAATTGCTCAGCTCATTTTCCATAGAGATCATCATTCTAACTACCTAATCCCCTTATTTCACAGCTGAAGACACCAAAACCCCAGGAGCCCGGAGCTGGCTGTGCAATGCGCTGTGCCCCAACCATATTGCTTCCTCGACTGAACTTCTGCACCCCCAAGGCCAGTTCAGCTTTGAGCTCCAGGTGTGATCTCATCCCTTCAGCACTCCTTTTTTTCAAACAAAAATTCTAAACTTCAAGAAAAGGTGAGCATGCTTAATGACAAGAGGGTCTGTTTGATGGTAACCAGTAAATTCTTAAATATTTTGCCGCATAAAGCTTAACGGAATACCCACTGAATTCCAGCCACTGAAGGTTGCCCTGCACTTTCTTTATGTTCCCCAAAGAGAAGCTAGTTTTGTGTCACATTATTTTCTCCCTTCTTTATGGGCCAGATTCAATTTGTCACTACTTGGATATTGAACACTTTTTGCAAATTAAAGAGAACGTCACCTCAGGCAACTCTCAAATACAGGCTTCTTGGAGACTTGATGATACTGCAAATCATTAAAGAACTTAGGTTCCGTACTCCAGCCCTCGCTGATCAAATAGACGGCACTGCTTTGAAGCCAGCAAGGACCCCTGGGACTGACCTAATGCTTTTTGCCTTCAGCTTCTGCAGTTTATCACATTACTAATGTTTGAGCTTCTCAATCTGGCTGGCTAGTTTAATCATCTTGAAGTACAATAATACTATTAACACTGTTAGGAATGATTTATCCTTCTCTGTACTGTTTCCCTCTGCTTGATTCATTCATTTTATTTATAATTTTGCAATTACAAGTTTTCTTTTCAGAGTCCTCTTTTTGGTTGTTCAAAGTAAAGACCATAATATCCTCTTTCTTTTATGATAATCTGTTGCTATGGCAATAGAGTTTCCAAACAGGGATTAATGATCCAGGAATAATAAAGAAAGAAAAAGTACTTTCTAAGAGAAAATTTGTGTCTAAATATAATCCCTTTAAATTATGTTATCATACAAAATTATACAATTATTGGTTGAGTATTTTGTAGCTAGGGTCCTAGATCTCAATCAATACAGAGAACATAAAGTCCATAAAATTGTGTTCTAGCTAAGGAAATAAGATATATAACACAATGTACAATCAATATAGGACTGTCTGTATATGATGCAGTATAAAAATATGTGTTTGGGATCATAAAAGGAGAAAAAAAAACCCAAGTGTACTAACAAAAGAAGATGGGATTATATGGATGAGCCACTAAAATCAGGTTTTAAAGCCAAAATCAGGAATTTTTGTTTTAATTATTATGGATGCATAATAGTTGTATATATTTATTGGGTACATATGATGTTTTGATATAGGCATAAAGTATGTAATGATCAAATCAGGGTAACTGGCATATCCATCACTTCAAGCACTTATCATTTCTTTGTGTTAGGAACATTCCAATTCTACTCTTTTAGTTATTTAAAAATATACTTTCATAACTAGAAGTTTGGTTTGGAGAGAAAATGTAATGTGATCAGCATGCTGCCAAAAGAAGGTAGCCCTGTTTGTTCATTCGGTGAACATTTTCTGAAAGTACTAGGCATTGGATCCTGGGCTAAGCTTGAGGGCATGGGACAAGAGAAAATACTGAAATAATCTTGTCTTAGTTAGGTTCCTTAGAAGCAGAGCCTGAGACAGGCATTTGGGTGCACATGATTTATTAAGACAGTGCTCTAAGAGAGAGGGAATAAGGGAAACAGAATAGGGCAGAGGAAGGAACTAAGTGGTATCAGCAGGAATCTAGCTTTAGCCTGATCCCATAGAGAGCTCCGGAGCATGAACATTACCCCAAAGTTGTTCCCATGTTGAGGCAATGAGAAAAACCTCTTGTACTGTCCTATGGGCCAGCAATTGGCTGTAGCCTGCCCCCAGGAGAAGTGGGTAATTTACCAGTGAGTTAGTGCTCATTGAGTAAAAGCAGTTCTTCAGACAAGTGGGCATGAGTGAGCCATTAGTAGCCAATGCTCACACCAGCTGAGGGATGAGTGCCCTAGACTGGTAAAGGGGATCTGAGTGGGGCACCAGCAATGTATAAAATGCCTTAAAATTACTAAGAGAAATTAATTTTGCAATTAGAATCATATACCAGGCCCTCAAGCGCCTCTGAAAGAATTACTTGAGGGCAATGATGTAGCAGCAAGATAAATGAATTCAAGAAAGGAATGCATGGTACACAAGAAAAAATGATGAACAAGGAAACATGTAAAATTTCTAGCTAAGTCTAATAATTGACAATGCAGAATGCAAGAAAAAATTGGAAACTAAAATCCTAGATGATTATAATGTGGCAGATGGTGGTGAGGAATGGGAAAGAGAAAAACATCAAAGTGTCTGAACATTAGTAGCAGTGTATTCAGTGACGAAGAAATAAACTTAAATTAACTCTAAGTCTGTGCTGTCCAATATGGTAGTTATAGATGAACCATGTCCCCAGAAAATTCATATGTTGAAGTCCTAACCCTCAGCACCTCAGAGGTGACTATATTTGTAGATAAGGCCTTTAAAGAGGTAATTACATTAAAATGAGGCCATTGGGTTGGGCCCTAATCTAATCTGGCTGGTGTCTTTATAAGAAGAGATTAGGACTCAGAAAGAGATACCAAGGAAGCAAGCACAGAGGAAAGACCATGTGAAGACATGGAGAGAAGGAGGCCATCTGCAGCCAAAGATAGAGACCTCAGAAGACACCAGAACTGCTGACAGGTTGATCTTGTACTTCCAGTCTCCAGAACTGTGAGAAAATACATTTTTATTATTTAAGCCACCTGGTCTAAGGTATTTTGTTATAGCAGCCCAAGAAAACTAATGCAATAGTAGTCAGTGACTACATGTGGCTATTCAATTTATATTAAAATTGAAATTAAATTAAAATTTCAGTTTCTCAGTCACACTAGCCACATTTCAAGTACTCAATAGCCACATGTTGCTGGGGGTTACTGTACCAGACAGTGTTAAAGATATAGAACATTTCCATCATCACAAAAATTTCTAACAGACAATGCTGTTCTAGAGGTTGAAGGCAATTTTTGTTTAAATATGTGGGATAAAAACTTTCAGGATAATGACTAAGAAAATGGAAATAAAAACTGAATGAAGAAAAGACCCAACAAAAGATCCAAAGGAAAAAAAATGAATAAATAATGACAAATATAAAATAAAGTAATAGAATCAATCAACCATATCAATAATCATAATAAACACAAATATGTTAAATTCCTCCTTTAAAGACAAAAATTTGTACATTGGGTAGAAGGAGGAAAGAGAGAAGGAAAGAAGAAAAGAAAGAGAAGGGAGGGAAGGAGGAAGGAAAGGGAGGAAGGAATGAAATTACAAAGAAAAATTTTAAATAGCTGTTCAGAATATATACAATTGCTAACAAAAACAAAGTATAGCAATATTAATACATTATCCAATAAAATAGAATTCAAAGTTAAAAACAGCAAATGGAACAAAAAACAACATTTTATAGTAATAAAAGTTATAACCAATCATAAAGACTGATAACTCATAGAAATGTAAAATAAAATTGATGAATCAGGAAAGGTTACATCCAGAGAAAACACTTCATACTCACAAACAGAAAATACACTCTTGGATCAGTAACAAGATGTGACATATTAGGTCACAGGTAAAATTTCAATAAATTCCAAAAATCAGAAATCTTACAAGCCGCATTAACGGACCATATCATTATAACAATAAAAAATTAACAATAAAGGGAGAACCAAAGTATTTATCAACTTAGAAATATTGCAAACATCTTTCTAAAGAAATCCCGGGGTAAAAGAGTCAATCAAAATGCAATTACACACTATTTAGAAAGGAGCAACAATGAAAGCATGTATTCAGTTAAGAGTCTTAGTTGGAAGCAGTAAAAACCGACTGTGTGTGACCTGAACAAAAAAAGTATTAACAGGACATTGGTTCTCTCACAGAACCACTGGCTTGGCAGTAGAACTAGGCTCAAAGCTACGCAGTTAGGACAACACCCACCATAGTGCCAATCTGGAGAGACACAGAACCAACCTGGAAAGGACAGTGCTAATGTGATCACGAGGTGCCAACAACCGCTTCTTGTGCCACTGATCCTGACAATCCTAGTTGCTGAGACTGCCCCTGACTAACCTGTGCTGTCGTGAGAACTCAGTCTTGCTGCAAATGCCACTGCTGTCACTTCTGTGCATTGCTAACTCTCAATTCAAAAGCAAGATAGTACACCTATGGAGCCCAGATCACATGTCTGTCTGCTAGCTTGCAAGAGAGGCTGACATTTTCAGCTTTTATAGAGAAAGCAGGCTTTTCCTGCCTTCAAGACTCATGAACTCAAGAACAAAATAAGCCCAAGGAAAGTAACAGAAAGCAATTAATGAAGACGAAGAAAAATATTAACAAAATGGAAAACGAAAATCAGTAGACTTGATTTTTGAAAAGACCAACAAGATGGACAAACTGATTAAGGAAAGAGAAAAAGAGAGAGAGAGAGAACACACCTTTAAAGTGAGAAAGGGGACATAACTATAGACGAGTTCTTATCTTTAAAATAATATTACTTGAAGATTATTATCAATAAATTTGAAACCTAAATTAAATGGATGTTTTTAAAGAAATATAATTTGTTCAAGAGAAGATAGAAAACACCAAGAGATCAATAACCACTGGAGAAAATACAAATATAATTTTAAAAGTCTATCCTGAGAAAGCATTAAGAAGATTCAGATGGCTTCACAAATGAGTTCTAGAAAAAATATGAGGGAAAAATGTGATCTCTATTTTATACAAACAGTTCGAGTTTGATCATAGAAAAGGTAGAAAGTTTCCTAATCATTTTGCAAATTAATCATAACCATATTACCAAAATTGGGCAAAAATTACATGCTAAATGAGACAATTATTGACTAATATTATTCAAAAGTTTAGATGCAAAAATCCTAAATCAAATATTAGTAAATCAAATATAGTTGTATATTAAAAAAATACATTATGACCAAATAAGGCTTATCACAGGAATGCAAGGATGATTCAATATTAGGAAGTCTCATTAACAAAAGAGAAAATTTTAGGATTTTCTCCATTTTAATAGATATCAAAATGTGTTGTGAATACAGCAAACTTTTTGAAATAAAAATCACATTCTAAATTTTAGAAAACATCTTATGAGGTAGGAATAGAAACAAATTTTCCTTTTCTAAATAAAAGTTAACAACCAAAGACATGCAAATCATTTTGAGGGTGAAATATTAGAGGCATTCTAATTAAAGACAGGACCAAGAAAATATATTAGATAAGAGTTCTTGGGTTGCATGCAACAGAAACCAATTCTGATTAATTTCATCCCCAAAAAGGAGGATTTATTGGAAAGCTTTTAGAAAGCCACAAAATCAACCAGAAGACTGGTTGATTTTGACTAGCTCAAAAACAGACATGGAATTAACTTGGTCTCTGGAATCAATGAATTGAGCTCACACATGAGTCACTTTCTTCAAGAGCCAAAATCTTAGGACAATAAGTCCAGTTGGCTAAGCTTAGGTCCTGGACCTGCCCCTTGGCTGTGCAGAGATACTGATGGAAGGACCTAATGAAATAAATGCCCAAGGTCCCTTCATTCCATAATGAGAAAGTAGAGTCCTGGATCTACCATTTGTCCATGACTGCCTACAATGGAGAAAAGAGAGTTCTATAAAAATAATCGATCAGTCAAGTTGCTGTTAAAAGGAGAAAGGGATGCTGGGATACAAACAAACAAAATTTCCACCACAGCATCCTAGTCAGTCCCATAAGGTAAAAAAAAAAAAAAAAGAAAAAAGAAAAAGAAAAAGAAAAGATTCTTAAGAAAAATAAAATAAGGGTAAATACACCACAGGAAGAAATTAAACATTCATTACTTGGAGGTAATATAATTGTCAAGCTGGAAATTTTAATAGAATCAACTGAAAATTATTGGTATATTATACACATAATTAATGCAAAGTCACTAAAATGGCTGAATCCAAGATCAAACAAAAAAATTAATAATTTTTATATATACCAGCAATCACCAATTAGAAAACAGAATGAAAAAATCCATTTCCAGGAATAGCAAAATCTAGGAAATATCGAGGAACAATCCTAAAAAGAAATGCACAAAACCTATGTAAATGCGAATATGAAAATTTTCCTAAGGATACCCTGAAGCAGACCTGAGTAAATGAAGAAATATACCATGCTCCTGAATGGGAAAACTCAACATTGTAAAGCCACTCCGTCAATCTATAAATTTAATACAATCCCAATCAAGATGAAAGCATGATTTTTATGGAACTTACAAGCTTTTTACAAAGTTCATCTAGAAGAGAAAATGTAAATACGGTGAAAAAGAACAGTGATGGAACATTTACCATACCAGGTTTCAACACATAAAGCTTTAATGATTAAAACATGTAATGTGGCCAACAGAGGACAAAAGAGATTCTAGAAAGTCATATATTCATAATTTCTGTTGTGATCAAATGGAATTGGTAAAATTGGCTGGCCATTTGGAAACAAAATTAGATCCCTACACCTGTGTTTCACAAAAATAAATCCATATAGATTAAAGAGTTAACTGTAAAATCAAAACTACAAATGGCTCCTAAGGAAATACAAGATAAATTTTAATATAATCTTCGGGTAAAGGGTTTTTATCCAACCCAGAGGCCATATATTGGCCATTTGACTACATAAAAATTTTAAAATTTTATATAACAAAAGTTCGCTTCAAAAAGGTAAAAAAAAAAAAAAAAAAAAAAAAACACAAGCAACAGACTGTGAGAAAATACTTGTAAGAGTTCCTAAAAATCAGTAAGAAAAAGACAAACAACCAATTTTAAAATAAGCAAAGGATAAAATAAGTATTTTATGAAAACATTTCACACAATGCTTGTGAAAGGATGCTTAATATTACTATTGATCAAAAGAATGCAAATAAAAGCAATAATTAGGCTTTTTTACAATCATATTTCCAAATTTTAAATATTTAGTGTTGCTATATGAATGCCAGCAAACAGTCTTTATGGAAACATAAATTGGCTACAGCTTTTTGCAGACAATTCGGTAGTATCTATTGAAATTTTAGATGCATATGTTTTTTCACCCAGCAATTCCAATTTCAAGTATCTATACAACAGAAATACTTTCTCAATTATGATACAATATATGTACAAAGATTTTTATAGCAGCATTGTCTGTAATGACTAAAAAGCAAAAACAATGTAAATGTCCATTAGTAGGGGAAAGGAAAATTAAACCTATACTATGTAAAATTATGCAGTCATTTGAAAGAATTATATGGACATATACACTGATATGGAAAGTATGCTAAGATATATTAAGAGAAAAAGTGAACTTGAGTCAACAGTATGATTCCATTTATGTAAAAATCTAATCCTGTATTTTTGTTTATGAACCTATAAGTATATGTAAATGCATAAGAAAAGAACCACAAAGATGCAAACCAAATTGTTCATGGTAATTACCTCAGGGGAAGGGAGTATAGTTGGGGAAAAGAAACTTTCATTTCTTACTCAACTGTTTTGCTTAAAATTTTTACAACAAAAATGTGCTAGTGTCTAGTTGTACATTCTTATTACAATTTTCAAAAAATAAAAATCATTGCCATGGCAAAGTACAGAAAAATTAAAGCAGTGCAAGGTTAGAAACAGTGAGGAGAAGGCTGTCATCATGTGAACTAGGCATGGGAGCCCAGAGTGGGAGGCACTCGGGATAAAGAAGACATGCATTCAAGAAAGACAGGGAAGTGGAATTGGTGATTGCTCAGGTGTGGACATAAAGAGGAAGGAACACTAAAAACATGTAAGTTCATGGGGAAACTTAATAGATGAATGGTACCATTTACTGAGATAGAGAGCCTGGGAAGAGAAGCAGGTTTGGAGAAAATATTTTGCATTCAGGTTTAGTCATATTTTTGGGGTGCTGTGGAGCACTCAAATAGAGATGTTCTTTAGACAGTAGGCTGAAGATATAAACACAAATAATCAGTATACTAATGGGGCCTGAAGTCGCAGGTCTAAATAAGATCCCCTAGAAACTGCATATAGAGTGAGAAAAGCAAAAATCCAAGAGAAAGAAGAAAACACTGACCTTTAAGGGGGTGACCAAAGGAAGAGGAAATCATGAGGAAGGGTGAGAAGGAATGACCAGGGAGGTGGGAGAGGAAAATCGAGGAGAAAGGGTAACATAGAAGTTAAATGGGGAGAGAATTGGAAAAGGGAGAAATGGTCAACAAGGCTTTTCTAGCACTAAGAGACAAAGACCCAGAAAGTGTAGAAATCACTGCTGAAATCTCTTGTATTTTCCTGGATGGAGCTGAAACCCGTTCTACTAAGTGAAATATCCCAAGAATGGATGGACAGGCACCACATGGACTCACCAGCCAATTGGTATTAGCTGATCAAGAGCTAAGTGGACACATAGGAATAACATTTATCGGGTGTTGGGCAGACGGGAGTGGGGAGGAGGGGATGGGTATGTACATACATAATGAGTGCGATGTGCACCATCTGGGGGATGGTCAGGCTCGAGGCTCTGACTGGAGGAGGAGGGGGGCAAGGGCAATGTACGTAACCTTAACATTTGTACCCCCATAATATGCTGCAATAAAAATAAAATAAAATAAAATAAAATTCAGGTGACAAAAGATATAATTGAACTGGGCTAGAGACTATGAAGATGAAAATAAATATACATATTTGATGATTTTTGGAAGTAATACTGATAGAACATGCTGATAGATTTATTGCAGAAAGTTAGGGAGAAAGGAGATTTCAAAGACTTCCAGGTCTAGCTGGGGCAACTGGTATTGTTTATAGAGATGGGAAGACCACAGGAAGAAAACACTGTGTGCAACTGGATGGTACAAGGTGATCAAGAGTTTAATATATGCTAAATTTGAGCTATTTGTGACATAAATCCAGATATCAATCAGGTAAACACACATATATTTTTTTAAAGCTCAGAAGAAATATTTGGCTTGGGATGAAATTTACTTAACTTTACTAAAAGTCACTTCCCATTTATAAATTTCAATTTATTTTTCTATAATCTATAGGAATAACAATTGCTACCTTGGAAGATTACAGTGAGGTTTGGAGTGTGAGCTGAACAATAGTGTGTGTACTAAGTGACGGGAGGTGAGGGTGTTGATGACAGTGACAGCATTTCTAATGGCAATTACTAATTTAGTAAAGGAAAGTCACCACCAGTAGGGAAGATTCTGTCTCTCTCTTCCAGAAGGGGTTGTGCTAATCAGAATTCAGTATAGTTCTCTTCACATCCCATCTCTTCTTCTCTTGTAGTGTCTACAGAAGATGCATTGTTTGTACGGAATTCTATACTGACGTCTTTATTTCAGGTGTGTATCTTTCTAGCCCTGACTCGATGATACAGCAGGATCCGTGTGCTTTATTTCCTTGGTTCACCCGGATGAGCACGTTTGGCCACAGACAAATCAATTTGACAAGAGAGGTGGCATAGGAGAAAAAACTGTAATGGAGGAAGTCTTCAATAATTCTTATGGGGAAACAATGTAGTAAGCTGGGCTGCCAGCTCCCCACATATGGGAGCTATGTAATAGTCAGAATGGACCTGACATATTTCAAGAAAAGGGTATAACTTATTTGGAATAACTATCTCTGAGGATGTTCAAATCAATTTCTTGGCTTGCCATAGAATTATTTACTCCATGGAATTATTTAGTGGTGGTAACCGCAGCAGGAGCAGACTAGTGGGAGATGGCATGCTGTCCCACTCTTGGGCACAGGAGGAGAGAAACTGGAAGTGACAGGGAGCTGAGATAGCAGAGCCTATGACAAAGGAAGTGAAGACAACAGTAGACACAGGTTCAGATGTGAGAGAGGGCCCCTGCCTACCAGAGGATATGGTTAATGTTTCCCCAAACAGGCAACATGTAGTGGCAACGGAGGGATTCCCTCTATGGTTAGACGCCTACGCTGGTATGAGCTGTCGCTTACTAAGCACGGGCAATTTGTTAATGCTCTGCTAAATGCCTTCTACATAATAATTCAAATAGTCACAGGTAGTCTTTAAAGTAATTACCACTGTCATTTATAGATGAAGAAACAGAGGCTCAAAGAAGTTAAGAACATTTGCTGGAAGGCTCATCTTTCTAAGAGCAGACCACCTGCCCAAGGGCAGGCTGAGTACACAGGAGTCTGTTGCTCCGGACGTCACTGTCACCACCGTAAAGCAACCTCCGTAAAGTGGAGCAGGCCAGTCTGGCAGTTATGAGAAGTAATGAAGCAAATGAAAAACAAAAAGATTTTTAAAACATAAAAACAAAAATAGAGACTGCTTTTACTTGAAGATATTTTAAAACAGAATATATCAGAATAGGTTTATGAGGCTCCAAATACTCTCAATTTGAGAATTGCAACCACGGATAATTTAAATTATTTAATGAGAAAAAAGTTGCTATATTCAAAGAAATCCATGTATAAGAAACATTCTGATAAACTCATACTTTATGGTACTTATAATGGGGCCGTGTGTACGTATGTGTGTATGTAAATGGAAGGAGGCTGCCTATTAGAAAGATGATGTACTTTTTAAAAAAACACAATAAAAATCTTTTAAAAATAAATAAGGATGGCTAACTTATCCTAAAAATTAGGTGCAAAAATTAATTAATCACTAATTAAATATTCCTGGAGCATTTAGCAGGTGTGAGACACTACTCTGGTCCCAAGGGACTGAGAGGTAGAACACAATGGCAACCTGGGGACTACACAGAGAGGCACCGGGAAATAATACCCCAAGATGAGACCTAGGATTGAAGCATAACGCATGAGGGGGGCGGCCCAGACAAGGTCCAAAGTCAGAAAGACTTTAAAACTAGGTGACGTTTGAGCTGGGTGGTGAATGGCAATCAGGAGTCCTGGTGAAGGACAAAGACCATGCTGCAGAGAAAGTCAGTGGCAAAATGCCAACATGGGTTTACCCCTCACTCCCTGAATCCCTGGTGGACACCACCACCCTTTGAGCCCCGCAGTGTTAATCTGTCAGTACCAATTTGTGGAGGGGAGGGGCATGCTTGAAAAGTAGTTGGGAAAGGGAATTAGGGGTCTCAATAGGGGGAAGGAAATCCTCTAAAACTGATTTGTGTGATTAACTGTACACTTAAAATGGAGTAAAGGCATGATATGTAAAGTATACTTCAATAAAGAAGGAAAAAAAAATGCCAACATGGAATTGGGCAAGAAACTCACAGTCCACACAGGGAACCGTGCGTGTCCTCAGGGAGGGGCTGAACGTGGGAAATGGAAGTGGGTGGAGCACGGAAGTACCTGAGAAGTGTGGGCTCTTGAAGGCCAGAGGGGCCCGTGCGGGGTCATGTCGATGCTCCTTTCAGAAAGGTCCAGGAAGCAAGGAGACGGTCAGGGCAGCTATGGGACAGCTGGTCAAGTGCCAGGTGAGAGAAAATGAGAGACAGGTTTGGCTGAAGACAGGCGGGTCAAGGCACATAGGGAGTAGAACCAGCAGCACAGAGTGGCTGGGCTTGAAAAAGGAATCTACAGACATGGGATTTTTAAGCTAGGTTTGGAGAAAGAAAAAGAAAGACAAATGAAACAAAATACAACAAAAGAGCCTCCATTTGGAGCCAACTCTGTAAAAGTCGTCTGTAAGGCTGATAGACGACTGAAAGACACTAAGAAGACTCCTCAGCTCCCAGTCTACGTGGGCCTCTCCCGCAGAGGCAACACTTGTGGACTGGAAGGGGGAGACTTCATTAGAAGGAAACTGCAGCCCAAGAGAGGTTAGAAAAGAGAACGGCTATCTCATACCACCACTGACTTTGCTCCTGGAGTGGGCAGATTCCATCGTGAGCTCCTGAAAGCGGGTCCAGATAGCAAGGGAAACACAAGAGCAGAGAGAGCCAGATACCTTCATCCCGCACTTTCTCCTTCCTTGCTTCCTGTGCACTAGGCATAACAAAACCATGCGGTTGCCATCTTGCTTTCCATTGTGCCAGCCACTCTGCTGCCTGGAGCTCCTTGTGCAAGGAAGTGACTCTTCAAATTCAGAGACTCAGCGAAGGCAGATGCCTTTGTCTGACTCTTCCTGATACAAACAGTAACACTCGCTTACTTTCTCCTCTCCACCCCCTTTGCCCCGTTTAGAGATTCCCATCAGGCACATGTAATCCCATACTGCATGTTTTTTATTTGCATACTGTTACCTATCCTAGACTATCAGCAAAGCCAGTCATTCTAGAAACACTGAACGTATCCTGTGTGCCCAACACCATGACTGGCCACGGGATACCTGCCAGACACAGCTACTGCCTTTGTGAAGCCTGGAGTTGAGTCAGGGGAGGCAGATGTCAGACAAACAATTGCACAGTTAATTGATGAAATGCAATCATAAAAAAGTGTTTCAAATATAAATATAGGACTTATAAAAGCCTAGAAAGAGGTCTTATTTTCCCTTATTTCCCTAGAGGCTTGCAGGATGTTTGGGATCCAAGATGCTAAATGAATTTTGTCAACTGAATAAATAAATAAGTAAATGAATAAATGAATGAATGAATTAACATGCTGATTTTTCCAAAATGGTAAACCTTTAAGTCTTAAGAAAACTAGACTTTTCAGAAAAAGATTTACAAGTCCATACAAACAAAATTAATTCCCTAGAAACTAAAATGGGTTTATTAACAAGAAGTAATTCCAGGTGAACCAGGTTGCCTCAGCTGAGAGGATGAGGCTGGACTGATTTATGTACCTACCCTTTCCACAGATATGTCTGGAATGACTGTGCCTCTTAGCTGCTGGCCCTTTGTAGACAAGGCGCCAGGTCTCACGGCACAAATCTAGTGCAGGGACTCGGGGAGGCGAACGACAAACAGGGAAGCAACACCAAACCGGTGAGATCCTGGTTCATGGTAGGCACCACAAAGTAATGAAAATACGTCACAAAACCATGGGCTAATGGGTGCACAGGAAGTATGACAGGGGACTTCAGAGGGACCCTCAGGATGGACTTCTCTGAACAGATGACGTGAGAATAAAGAATCACATTGGCAGAAGGAGCCCACCATGTAAATTCCAGGAAAGATTGTTCAGTGCAGGTTTTTACTTGCTAATAAGGAGTATTAATCTCATTTTAAGTATACCAGGGAGAAATGTGATGCTTTCATTTCTTCTTTATAAAGAGAACTTTGGAAACGACAAAAAAAAAAAAAAAAAACCATAAATGGGTTTATTTGTGCATGGAAGCAGGGATTCCAGGTAGGAAGGAGGCTACTTAAGAACTTGAGATGAGGACTGACAGAGGATCTATGTTTTGGAGGAAGGGACTGGCAGAACTACCGTGAACTGTGGAGAAGCTGCACGGAATTAGAGGGCATGGAAAGTAGGGTGCAAGGCTGCTTCCTCGAGTTTTGCTTAAGTAAGTGGACGGGCAGACAGTGGTGTCATTTACCAAGACAGAACCACGTGAAGGACCAGGTTGTTGACGGTTCTGGTGACCAAGAGTTCCATTTTGCTATGTTAAATCTGAGACATTTGTTACACCTTCAAGGGGAAATGTCAAGCAGGCAATTGAATATTTCATTCCAGAGGTCAGGCCAGGAGCTGCAGATGTGGGGGTGACCAGCATGTAGATGGTGTGTAAATTCCTAGAACTCTATAAATTCATCAAAGCATGGGCCATAGATGGAAAGTAATAGAAGGCCTGAGATAGGGCCCTGGGAAGGAGTAGGGTTAACAAGTGAGTTAGGAGGAAAAGCGATAGCTATTTGAACCAAATATTGCTGAGAGGTTGAGTGAAGTGCCCACTGGATTTGGCTTCGTGGAGGTCACTGGTGATCTTGATTGAAGTATTTTCTCTAGAACATTCTGAATTAGTCAGAGTTCCTCCAGAGAAACAAGACCAGTAGGATGCTTATTATATAAGCAGATATATTAAGAGATTTATTGTAAGTAATGGCTTATGTGATTGTGACCTGGCTAAGCAAGTCTGAGAGCCATAGGGCAGGTTGTCAGGAAGGAGCCGAAGCTGCAGTCCATAGGTGGAACCTTTCACCAGGGGAATCAGGGAAATCTCAATTTTTCTCCTGAAATATTTCCACTGATTGAGTTAAGCCAGTCCCGATTATTAGGATTATCTCCTTTACTTTAAGTCAAAGATTATAGACATGAACCACATCACGGCAACACCTAGATCAGTGTGTGGTTGGATAACTGGAGACCATAGCCTAGCCTAATTGACACATTAAATTAGCCAGCAGATGTCCAAAACTGATTGGAGTCGGTTGCAGTGTGAATCGAGGTGACCAGGTAGGTGTAGACAACAATTAAAGACAAGTTTTGGAGAGAAGCCATTCTGGGAAGAGAGGAGAGGTAGTTGCTCAATAGGGCCATCAAGTTTTTGTTGGTGGTGGTGGTGGTTTTTGATAGTATATGCAGCAAAGTTTTATGTTTATAGGAACAATCTGATAAAAAAGTGGATATGATAATGCCAAAAGGGAGGATTGGATTCAGAAGACGTGCTGATGGTTTTAGATAGAAACTGAGAGATGCGTTCTCCCACCCACCCTAAGGAAAACGAAGTGCCAAGGCACCAGAGCTAGTGCTTGAGGATCACAGAATGCCTGCTTGGAGTTCACCACAGAGAAGTACGTCCTGTGTCCAACCACTCCCCAGGGTGGGTGACTTCCCACCGCCAGCAAGATTGACCTGAAGGCAATTTATCCCCTTAAAGGATGTGGTAGACCTGGATCCTACATGGGAAGACATAGAACTCGAGTATCTCAAAGCCAGGAGTTCTTAGGTTAGTCCAGAATTGAGCTCTCCCAGATCTGTGACCCTCTGAACACTGTGGAAACCATGACTGCTATCGTGGGCCTGTTTTCTGAGGAGAGGGTCCCCTGCTGCCATCAGTTTCTCAAAGGGTTCGTCGGCAGAAAATGCTAAACATGCTGTTTCAAAGGTGCCTTTCAACCCTGCAGCTATGATTTGACTTGATGCTGTGACTCCTCTCTCTGTGTAAGCAGACGGTGGGTGAGCAACAGGCATGAGAGATAATATCAAATGACCAGATTGGGAGGAAACGGAAGTATGAGGAAATGTTAAAGAGTAATAAGATTTTCAGGCCAAAATGGAAGGCTGGAATAATGATATATATAAATGAGGTTTTTTGTTTCACCATAAAAGCTTCCTGCTGTATTTAAAGATAAACCACTGAGCAGTGAAAACGGCTTATTAAAGGAGAGGTAACAAGAGAGTTGGGATGCCCCAGAGATCCTGGGATGGGAAGGATATACCCTTGCAGGAATTCCATGTCTTATGATACAAGGGTTAGAGTAGAAGACAATCCCTCCTGAGCCTAA
Organism: Lepilemur ruficaudatus; assembly: GCA_963574885.1. NCBI lineage: Eukaryota > Metazoa > Chordata > Mammalia > Primates > Lepilemuridae > Lepilemur > Lepilemur ruficaudatus. The sequence continues at coordinate 17,327 of CAUYRT010049205.1, forward strand.
TGGTTTGTTGATGCATCTGTTGTAAAATACACGTTTCATAAGTGTTTATTCAAGATTAATAAAACCATCTCACCAGTAAATGCCCTCCTGCGGGACTTGATTTTTAGCAGACATTCTATGTCCACAGCTTACCTGGGGAGTTTGTTAACATTCAACTTCTTGGGTCTCCATTCTCAGAAATCATAAGCTAGTATGTATGAGATGGAGCTAGGGAAATGAATCTTTTAAAAGAACACTTCACATGATTCTGATGCAGGCATTCAGTTGATCTCACTATGGAAAACAGTAGCATATCACCCATTAGCCACTCCTATAACCCAAAACAGGCATCTCCTAAACTTATGTAGATGAAAGTATTAGCAGTCAAAAGTGTTTACGCATCAGGGGTCGCTGAGTTTTAGCATATAAGAATGTTGCTGCTTATGGCAGAAAAACAATTTACTGTGATTCAATTTAAGGTCCCAGTACAAAGCCTACAGGGAGAATTATAGGGATGGCGACTTTCCCTGAATAATTCTGACTGCCAGTTCTATCCATGCTCACAACTTTCCTTTGGTGTAAGATAGAGCTCTACTTTCAAATTCAGCACAAACAATTCACAGATGAATGGGTGGAGGGCATAATTACAAGATGGAAGCTTCCCATGAGTTACACTGGGTTAAAATGGTCTTTCTCCTCCTCTTCTGGAACAAGTCAAGAAGGAGAACTTTTTTCCCATATGACTCTGGGGTGGCAGGGAAAAGACTTTGTAATACCTCACCCCGATGCTGGGGAAGAACTGAGCTTAAATTTTTCTTTTATTGCTAAGGACAAATGATTGCTCAAACCCCCAGAGTTCTTAACTTTGAACTTTTATATTATCACCTCCAAGTCTTTTCAGCCCTAAGAAGAAGAATTTCTCTACTTTTGGGTTGAATTTCACAGTTTGAAATATAAGCCAAGATGTGTAAGTTATTAAAGTCTAGAAATAACCTTAAAGTAAGGTGATTGTCATCCCCAGTGCAATACACTGATATCCTGGGGACAGCGCCACTCCCGGGAGCAGGGGTCAAGGGTACTGATGGGTACTCACTGTAGGAACAGCCGTAGACCTCGACCCTCATGCCAATTTTTCCACTTGGATTCCACGCCAGGGGCACAAAGCGAACAAACCGGGCTCTCACGGAGTGCAGCAGCTTGTGGTGCACCACGCTGTCAGCGTTCGTGTTTCCTGCAAAGGTCTGCGGAGAAGAACGGAGACCCCGTGAGGCCCACGGCACAGGGAGCAGGTAGAAATCCAGCTGCACTGCTCCACAGCGTCTTTCTGAGTCAGTCTTCAGTTTCTCAGGCATTGCAAGTGAAATTTGACTCGGGTGAATACATTGCGTCACATGTTGTATTTTTTTCAGAAATAATGTACTGTATTCTTTAAGAAACTCCCTTTTTTGAATTTTACGAAGAAAGCAATCCTAGCAAGTCATAAGACATGACACCCAAAAGCTTTACTAAGTTAATAATACAGTGAAATTCTGATGTCCTAATGCTCACAGTCTCTGTGGAAGGGGAGGTAATGACAGTCTGCTGTGAGAAGGACAGGCTTCTATGGGGCAGTTGTTACCATTAATTGAGGGCAGTCACTGCGCTAAGCAGTCCCCATTACCATTATCCCCATTTTACAGACAAAATACTGAAGCCTAGAGAGAGAAAGAGGGAAGGGAAAAAAAAAATCTCTGAATCACTCGATTGGCTAGTAACTGGTCTGCGATTTAATTTTATTCCAAAGCCCATGTTCTTTCTACGGCCTCACACTCTTCAACTATCCCACTGTTGTCACAGGAGGGAGACAATACAACCCAGATCCATAGGTTGTTCATTTGCGTATTTCCTTGTGAATTGTAAGCAGAGGAACACCCAGCTCAGGAGCTCTTTGGTCCACCAGCATGATGCCCCACAGCCTTTGTTTGGATGAAAGGTTATTGGGGAATTTTTTTTCTGCAGATGGAATTCAAAGGCTCACACCTAATCTTTTTTTTTTTTAATTGGGGTAATAAATGCATAACAAAATTTTTGTTATTTTAATCATTTTAAAGAATATAATTCAGTGCCATTAAGTATATTCACATTCACCACCATCTATCCCCAAAACTTTTCCATCATCCCATCACATCTCTTCTTTGAGATGGCATGTCAGCTAGCCCACCAATTATGAATTATCATCCTCCTTCTTTCAGCCTCAGGTATTCATAGATAAAGACTCCTTGCTGCTGCTCAATCATCACCACCTGGTGAAAAGACCCACTGCTCTCTCAAATGGCCAAAGTGAGCACAAAGTAAGAGGATTTTGTCTATTTAATGGAATCTATCTTCAAAGATCCTACTCTTAACTTTGATTGTATTTTCACGACACATGCGAATCTAGTTGTCATGAATAATCTCTGACATTTCTACTACACAGAAAACACCTCCTAGCTAACAGCTCTAAAATTAGGGCAATTGATGTAATTACTATTATGCATCTTGAAGTGGCTTATAGAGGGAAGAAGCTCACTTTCTATTGTGCAGCTACTCCTGGAGCAAGACTCTTGTGCAAGAGGATGACTTGGTGGAGAATTTCTTGAGATTCAAATCCAACATTTCCACCCACAGATTGTCAAAGGTTTGGCAGTTTTCACCCAAAGAAAGCATGTTTTTATTTGGCAGCATTGCTCTCCCAAATGTCCTACTCCCAACTTTAGCAACTGGCACGGGTATGAAGCTGTCCTCCATCCCTGGCTCACCTAGAAAGCACTCCTTCCTATGGAGTTCAGTTCTTTTTTCAAATTTCCTGGTGTCCATCCATGTCACTTTCATATGTGTGGGAAGAAAAAGGGGAGATGAGTTCTGGTGATTTCTTTTTGTTTTAGATAGAGTGAAGGGATTTCGTGTTTATCCACAACCTAACTGGGGAGCCTTCCACTCAGCACTTTGAACTGATTCTGTGCCACATGCCACCTCCCCAGGCATGTAAAGTTTGTGGATCTGTAGCATCATTTATCTAAACCAAATGTACAACAGAGACTATTCACACCGGAAGTGATTGGTTGTCTCCTTCTGGGTTCTGGGCAATTCATAGACTGAATATCTCTTAAAACAATATTTAAAATCTGATTGTATACTCCAGATAGAAATGTTTATTTTATAATGTGGAAATGCTTCATATGAGTTTATCTCTCAACTCATGCATAATGTGCTCTGATGAGAAGAAATCCTAGAATCTAATTCAAAGAAGGCAGCATCCTGGCCTGACTGTGTGCCACTGGAGAAACACAAATCTTTCTGTGTCTCACTATTTCACAGTGTTACGATCTCAGAGCCTCAAAGTCCTGCTGTCTCAGAGCCATATTATTTGCAGTTCCACAGTCCAAGCAGACCCAAGGTCTCACAGTTATGAGATCTCAGTTTGCAATACATGGCCCCACAGTCCTCCTGGAGCTGGAGGTCTAAAATCACCTCAAATATACTTAGTGCTAGAGGCACATTGAGTCTAAACAAAGCTGCAACCAGTCCTTCACCAAGTTCACCAGTAGATCAAAGACTGCCACTTAGCAATGCAGGACATTGTGGGCTAGGATGAATCACAAAGAAAGATCTTCCTGTTATAAGTATTAAAGTCACCATTATATCTGAAGCCATCTCAACTGGTGAATATGACATGTGAACAATAGGAATGACAACTAACTTCTTGTCAGAAACAGTGGAGACCAAAAAATGCTGAAAATAAGAAACTGTCAACTTAGCATTCTATATCCAATGTTGGGTCTCAGAAAATAATATCCCAAAGTATGGCCCTTTGACATGCTGAACTAAAGAAGCAGCCTCAATTCTCTGTGACCTCCCCTTCATGACCCCGCTCCTGTCTCTCAATCTTCTGTCACTCACAAAGCACAGGATGAGGCTATTCTCTGAAGTTTCCTTACCTAGCTATAATAAATACCAGAGCCACCAAAAAGGAACACAATTGCCTTTCATCCCTTCCCTGAAATTTAATTAATTAGAGAAGATTAAAACTTACATCACAGACAAAGAGACTGAAAATTAGACAACACACCTAGAGCCCAGATAAACTTTGTCTCTGTTCCTATTCAGTTCCCCAAAAGAATTATTTACTAACCACTGTCTCAGCATTGGGCACATTTTTTCCCCCCAAAAGTCATTTACTACTCCTCGAAATGGCTACATTTTCCCCCATCTTCCCTTCCTCTAAGCAGAAGGGGATGTGAGCATCTAGACCTCGTCAAGGTACAGGGTGATCATTCTCCTGTGATGCCATTCTTAAACATGTTGAATAAATTTATATGCCTTTCTGTCCTAGTAATCTTCCTATTGTCAGTTCATTTTCAGCGAACTTTTATATGGCAGAGGGGAAGCATTCCCTTGGTCCCTACATCAGCAAAAATAGCTTTCAAATATGAAGGAAAAATAAAACAGTTTCATTTAAACAAAAACTGAATTGGGGGGGGAACTTCATTGCCAAGAAATGTTAAAAAAAAGTTCTACAAGCTTAAGAAATTGGTGCCAGATAGGATTTTCAGCATACAGGAAGGAATGAAGAGCCCTCAATCCCACTACTGGGTATTTATCCAAAAATAAAAGAAATCAGTAAATCAAAGGGTTATCTACTCCCCCACGGTTGCCCATGTTTATTGCAGCACTGTTCACAATCACAAAGATATGGAATAAAGAACATGCCAAATATATACACAATGGTATAATATTCAGCCATAAAAAAGAACTAAATTCTGTCATTCGCAGCAACATGGATGGAAGTGCACATCATGCATCATGTTAAGTGAAACAAACCACGCACAAAAAGACAAATATGTTCCCACTCACATGTGGGAGCTAAATAAGTGGATCTCATGGAGGTGGAGAGTAGAATGGTGGTTCCCAGAGACTGAAAAAAGGTGATGGGAGGTGGAATGAAGAGAAGTTGGTTAATGGAAACAAAAACACAGTTAGATACAAGGAGTAAATTCTAATTTCCATAGCACAGTAGGGTGACCATCCTTAACAACAGTGTATTATGTATTTCAAAATAGCTAGAAGAAATGATCTGAAATGTTCTCAACACAAAGAAATGATAAATGCCTGAGGTGATGGGTGTCCTAAATGCCCTGACTTCGTCATTACCCATTCTAGACATGTATCAGTGTATCATATGGCATCCCACAGATATGTACAAATGTTATGCATCAATAAAAAAATAAAATGGGAAATAAGTGTATAAATGTAAAGGATTATTTTTCTTTCTTAAACATTTTTAAAAGTTAATTCATAGTTTAAAGAAAAATAATACATTGCAATGTTTATGATGTATGTAGAAGTGAAATATATGTCCAAAAACCATAAATGATGAAAAGTACAGTAAATGGAATTATACACGTGGGAAAAAAAATCAAAAAGGATATAAAGGGTTGAAACAACACTATTCAGTAAAATTGACCTAACTGATATTCATAGAACACTCCATTCACCGACTGCAGATCATGCATTGTATTCAAATGCATACAGCACATTCACCGAGGTCTCTACCACATACTACACAATAACATAAGCCTCAACTGAAACCATACAGTTTGTTTTTTAACCGAAATTAAATTAAATTAGGAATTGATAATAGGAAATTATCTAGAAAAACCTCAAGTATTTTCAAATTAATCAACACACTTCTAAGTAACCCATAGGTCAAAGAGGAAATCAAAATAGAAATTAGAAAATAGTTTGAATTGCATGATGATAAAAAAAAACACTATATAAAATTTGTGGGACACAGTAGAAGCAAATCTTAGAAGAAAATGTATGGCATTAGTGCTTTGCATATAAGAAGAAAAATATAAAATTATAAATCTAGTTTTCTACTCCCAGAAGCTAGCAAAACAGTAAATTAAATTTAGAATATTAATAAATTGGAAGACTACTCAGCAACTAGAAGTAACCAAGTTCTGATCTCTGCAGCAACACATTAGTTGACCAAAATAAGCCAGCCATAAAGATTGCATACTGCATGATTCCATACGTATAAAATTCTAGAACAGACAGAACTAAGCTCTGATGATGGAAATCAGATTAGTACTTTTCTTGACGGTATGAGGTAGAGAATGACTGCAAAGAACCTTTATCAGCTTGTTTGGTCATTGCATCCCTGTGAGGTGGACAATCTGTATTTTCTGCATCTTAAAGATATGCAAAACTAATTTTGGAGAGGTTAAGTGAGATCCTAAATCATAAAGTCATAAGTCAAGAAATTATCGGAAGTAGGACTAGATTACAGAGATTGTGATGAAAGTCCAGTAACCCTTTTGCTTCACTCCATTGTCACCACCATATGTAAGTTGAGTCATGTTTCTGCAACCAAATAATCGCCATGGCTACAATCTTAGCTAGCATTTTCGAGGTTCTCCTCCATGCCAGCCATGTGCTAGGTTCTTTGCCTATAGTTAGTTCACTTTGTCCCACTTATCGTCAAGGAAGGCTTAAGCCAACTTTCTCACTAAATGAGACCCTCCAACTCCCACACACATGCATTTAACCCTTCTGACTCTGCAATCCAACCTACAATTGTGTGGTCAGTTAATACAGTGTCCTCACCTCACCAGGGAGACCCTGGGACTCAAGAGAGGTTGATGTCATGAACACATTGCAAAATCAGTGTAGGTCAGTTGCATTTCTAATTCTGAGTGATATTATTAATACATACACTACTTCTCAGAAGTTTGTTTTTGTTTTTATTTTTGCTGTTTCTCCCCAACCCCACCTTGAGTAGTATTATACTGAATTTGGGCACGGGCCTTATACAGTTATGCGATCAATGTTATTATAGTTATTACTATCAAATAGTATGTCCATGGTTCTTAATGAAGCAGTTCATTGATTTTACCCCTGTGCAGGAACACTGTGCAGGAGTGTGTCTTTCTTTCCCTATAATTAAATAACTTGAGGCTCAGAGTAGTTAAGTTCCTTGTAAGGTCACAGAGATAGTGAAATTTTCTCTTTGAAGTAAACTCAATCTCCGATATTCTTCCTCAGGGACCTCTCCACCACATATGGCCTAAATATTATAAAGGAAAATAAGCACATAGGACGGAGATCACAGAAGGGGCTTACTGGAGATTAAGCAAGCAGAAGGTGGTACAAGAAATCGAGGAAAGGCACATACAGGTCAGAGTCAGCATCCAGCTCCCTGCCCTGTGCCACTCCCTTGTTCCTTGATGTTAAACTCACTTGGGTTCATGAACAGAATGAACTGTGGTCATCCTGAAGGTGCTGCTGCCCTTCCCCAGTGCTGCCTGGCGGGCAGTGGAGGGGCACCGACTGTGAGGCTAAGCCGGGCGTCGGCTCTGGGACTGGTCAGTGGGAGTGGACGGGTCTGAGCAAGGTGCCACCAGAGCCACTCATTTGGATCCAATGAATGCTCTGTGTTCAGCCACCCCACACTGATGTCTCTAGCAGTGAGACCACAAGCATCCGGGTGCCACCTGGCAGACGTTATTAATTTGCCTGACTATATATAGTCCATGCAAGAAATAACAGACACAATAACCAAATCCCACACAGCGACCTTGACAGGGGATATCGGGAATTCTCAGGAAGACTCCATTTCAAGTCTTGTGCTCTGCCAAACACACGTGCTGCCTAGGGGGCTGTTGTAGGAGAAGCAGGAGAGTGGGAGAGAAAAGAGATGAGCTCTGGGTGCCAACCTTAACAAGCATGCTGATTCGCTCTGCCCCCACAGGCTGTACAAGGAATTACTTGGACTGCAATTGCACTGGGGATATAGATTATATCTTATTTTACACTGCAATGTCCAGACTGGTGCATGGAACACAGCATTTCTTAAAGGTATGTTGAAACGGATTAGTAACCTGAACCAAATTTGTGTATTTCTTTCAAAATCAGTGAACTTAGAGTCTTAATGTTGCTCACACTGTTATTAGACACTTACAGAAGGACTCAGTAAACAGATGAACAAAGGAACATGAATCACTTTTGTAAATATCGGTTTTCCTCATCAAGAAAATGGTGAAAATAAAATCTCCCAGGAAGTTGTGAATCTTACATTCAATGCATATGTAAATGCTCTTGAACTTGACAGGTTCTTGCCAATAGGAACAATACTCTTACAGAGAGAGAAGGACGGAGGGAGAGAGGCAGGTTCCAATAGGAAATCCTTGTGGCAGTGTCTTTGTGTGAGAGTGTAGTCTGCAGTAGTGACCTATTAATACCCTCAGCCCCATGCAAGATGTGTAGCAATTATACTTAAGTGTTCTGAATGATGCTCAAAGCGCTTTCCTCCAAAAGGGGTACAAACTGAAGCTAAGGAGGAACTAGCAGCCCAGAGCTAATTAGAAATGCACTTTATTTTATTTAAGAGAGTACATTTAGACAAACTGCTATTCAGAGTATGTGCAGATATGGATTCCCAACAAGCATTTATAGGGAAAAAAAATGAGAGACAGGGGTTAGGCACTGGCTATTATTGGCAGCTGAGAGGAACGCTGAAGTGATAGATTTTAGGAGGTTAAAATAGAATCAAACTGTTGCATTTTCTCCCTTTTTTCCTAATCTTTCTTGTCTATTGTAGTATTATAAGTGCATCTATGTGTATCCACTTGTCATTTCATAGAAGCAGCTATTTGATTAGAAGGCTGCTCACAATTGATTGCTATGTAAGAATCTAATTGTATCCTAACAGTTGGCAAGAGAGAATGAATGATCCACGCCACTTGCCACCCTGCCTCTTTTGCCTGGTTATGGCCTCCAGAGCAGAGGAAAAGCACAAGGACTTCAGACAACAATAGAGAAAAACTGTCATTCCCATCTGATCTTCACCACCGGTTGAGTGATCCTGGGTCTATGGAGCTCCTTTGGTCGGATACCCATGTGCTCATGGTCCATTCCCTTCTCGTAGGAGTCACGGCCAACTGTGTAATACTCCACTGGGGCTGTGTAATGGTACCACGGAAGGTGTACTTGCTTACTCCTCTGTCACTGGTAGTGGAAATACCCCTTAGCAGGTATTGGTGCTTCTTCATTCCCAGCCCAGCCCTGGGAACTTTATGACACACGTCTTCCTGAGAATTCCCAATATCCACTGTCAAGGTCGCTGTGTGGGATTTGGTTATTGTATCTGTTATTTCTTGCATGGATTATAGTTAGACAAATTAATAACATTTTCCAGGTGGCACCCGGATGCTTGTGATCTCACTGCTAAAGTCATTGGTGTGGGGTGGCTGAACACAGAGCATTCATTGGATCCAAATGAGTGGCTCTGGTGGCAGCTCACTCAGACCCGTCCACTCCCACTGACCAGTCCCAGCACCGACGCCTGGCTTAGCCTCTCAGTCCGTGCCCCTCCATCACCCGCCGGGCAGCACTGGGCAGCAGTGGCCAACTTGCCATTTTATCCTCGTCTCTCTGTTCTGACCTTAGTTGTCAGCCACTGTCCTGAAATGTGTTGTGGCCACTTCAGAAAATGAAATCTAAAGTGAGGTCCTGGTATCAGCCACTTTGTTACTCATTTAACCATATGAAAGTTATTTCTGATATAAACCTCATCAGATATAAAGTCCCCAAACACATCGAGGGAGCCTCATCCTAACTCATTACGTATGTCCCTTCCATTCCCAGTGGTGGGATGCAATAGGATTGCCAGCAGAAGTTACTTAGAACCTACAAAGATGGTGGGTAATGTCTTCAATTTAGTGACTCTCCCAAGGGAGGTGCCGGTGTTGTCAGAGTGACCAGCTTCCAGCCCCCGGCAGGAAAATTCAGCTTCCTATAATTGGAACATCCCATGGTCAGGGACCATCTGGGTCTCTACCCTAACTTCCCCCATCGAAGTGACTAGTTCTATGTTCCATTTTCTCAATGTTCTTCTAGTTTGATGAACCAGTGTAGTCCCCTATAAACTATTTGCATTAAAATTTAATCAATAACTTAAGCAAAAATTGACCTCATTGAGTGTCATGAATTATAAGCACCAAGAAAGGGAACTGTTAAAGTTATTTTAAAGTAGAATTTGAAGAACCCTCAAATCACCATTGGCTTCTGCCTGTTTATATCTTTAACAACCAATTATCATTGATTTGTAAAGAACCTTCTGAATGAAATTGCTCAAAATTCTTCCTAGACCAATAAAAACCTTACATGTATAAGCAATGTATCAGATTCCCTATGACAATGATTGTATGTGTCTGGGTCATTTATTACTAGAAAATAAAATAGTGTGACCAACTAATATAGAAATCATGTATATCAAGCTGGAGCCAAGTAGAAATATGGCTTTGTTGCCCACTGGCTTGGATGATGCAGACCACTAATTAGTCTTAAAGGCGTTTGCATATAAAGATAAACATTTGTGCAATGAATGAGTGTAGACATATTTTGCCAAACTCCTCCACTTCTGTTGCTGTGCTGGTTCTGAAGTTATGGACTTTTGTGTGGCTTCTGCTGTGCTAAGTATAAGGGGTAATATGGTGACTGTTGACAACAGTGTCGTATATGTGTTTCTATCTCCACGCTGAGAGAGAACACCAACATGCATGGCAGCTGCACCATATGGTGCATGCCTGGAAAAGACTGAAATAACCGCTTAGCAAAACCTGAAATTTCACATTCCACTAAGGGAAAAAGAAACAACGCCTTTGCTCTTTTGAAAAATAAATAGAAAGCTTTTTCAACTTTCTCGTCCATGAAGTTGGGAAGTAGAGCATGGGAGGGCCTGACCTTCCACTAGAGCAACGTGGAGTTAAGGGGAGATGTTGCAGCAAGGGCTAAGCTCCAAGCTAGGAAGGGAGTAACCAGCCTGTGCGGGCTAAAGCCCTGGGGCAAAGGACGGGATGGAAACCGAGATGGAAAGACAGCCGGGCGGCGGGGTCCTTTCTGCGCTTGCCTGCACTGCAATGGCTTTAGCGAGTCATCTCGCACATTGTTTCCCCTCCCCCGCACCGTGTCTCTTTTTTCCTGCTTAATTCTCCTTCCTACACTTATCACCACCTGACAAAATAAATACACGCATGTGTGTGTGTGTGTGTTCATTTATTGGCCCGTCTCCTTGCCATGACACTGAAGCTTCATGACAGCAGACTCTTCTTCTAGAATCTCACGTGAAAGAGGCAGCCCGTAAGGATTTGTTTAATGAATGAAGGGATGTTATGCGGCATTCGTTTCCCTGATTTTTTTCTTCATAAAACCCTGCGATTTTATCGTGGTGCATCTCGAGGAAATAGTGCTCCGCAGAAATGCCAACATACAGTCGTAACAGAAGAACTTCCTGTTCGTAGCTTTTGATGGAAAAACAAAGGATGGGAGTTTTAAGAAATTTTCTCAATGAAGCATCATTAGTTTAAGGGGGAACTGGAATGACATTACAGTTTAGAGCTCTTTCTACTACCGCCGCTGACGTCGGGGCTCTTACTACTCAGACTAGAGTGCTTCAGAGAGGGAAATAAAGTTTCAGCGTCCAAGGTCGAACAAACCCTGCGCTGCGCAGCCTACTGGAAACCATCCGAGGGATCGCATTCAGAGGAGCCCGTGGACAGCACACGCCGTTCCTATTTCTCCCTGGACGGCGTTCGCTGCCTCTGCGGGTCAGCACGCAACCGCAGCTCCCCACAGGCCGTGAGTCCTGGGTCCCGCTGCCCCTTCTACTCAGTTGACCAGAGAACAGGCTGCTGTCCCGAGGACCAAATGATGACTAAAAGGTTCTAGGACTCTCTCACCCTTATTTCCTCCCCAGAGCTGTTCAGGCTCCAGGTATCAATGTCTACACCGGGAGACAAGCCCCAAATCACCCGTCCTGTACTCGATTTTCTCCAAAGATAATTTGACTTCCCTGAATGAGACCCTTTGACAAAACAGCAGATTCTCACTGAAAAGGGGAACATGACAGCAGACATCACGTGTCTTTTTTTTTTTTTTTTTTCATTTTCCTGAGATCTGGATCTCAAACTAGCGCTCTACAGAGAAGATAGAAGCTGAACGTCAACCTTTGGCAAAACCACGTAACAGACCAAGTTTATCGTGATCTCCACCTTCACTTCTGTTCCATTTCTGCTCTCAGCTGACTTTCAATTTTTCTTACTGTTAAATTTTAAGTGGTTCAAGCAATGGCCCTTCCTCAGGAAAGTGGGCATTTGAGCTTTTAAAAGGGACACTTGAAACAAGCGATGAAAGAAGAAAGGGAAGAAGGAAGAAAAATTTCGCATGCTAAAGGAATTAATTGCCGATGCTAGTTTGGTTGATAAGTGGAGGCTGAATCCCTGGATATTTGCTGCAAGGTTTGGAACCTGAGTAAGTACAAACCTACGTAAGTGCCAGGCATGCGGTTCACCTCCCTTCATTTCCACACCTTCCTCACCTCCTTCCTGGATCACAGCAACAGCCTCCGGCAACTGCTCTGCCCCCAGCGTTACTCCCGTCTAATCAATCTGACAAGACAGCTTGTCACCTTTAAGGTCAAGAACACGTTTCTTAGCATGGCCTGTAAGACCCTCTGCTTTCCAAACCTTCTCCTGCTGCTTCTCTCCTCACTCTTTCTTCCGCCATATCAAACACTAGAGGTCCCCTCAGACACCAAACAGGACAGTGATCCCATTCCTCAAGCGTCTTCTCCGCTGTGCTCTTCCCCAGCCCTGGTTCCAGCTGAGGGCACTCTCTTTGTCCTCCCCACGGTCTCTTCTGTCGTAGCAGCACATCAACAAAAAGGCTAGAGTGTCCGTGTTCAGGGTGGTCTCCTCTCCCAGACAGCACACACCTCGAGGGCCACTGCCCTGATTCGTTTTTGTATCCCTAGCACCGCACAAGCGACAGCACACAGAAGGTGGGCAATGCTTGTTTGTCCCCATGGATTCAGCGGAGCTTTAGATACACCGCAGTACAAAGAAAGGGGGGGACATCACTAGAGAAAATTTCTGGTTGTCCACTATCAAGCACAAAAAATGTAAACTTTTGGTCTAATCCAGGTATCTGTTATCAAGAAATTATTTCCTGTGAACTAAAGATGAATGTGAAGGCTGATGCCAGTGTTTTGCTGATGCCTCTATGAAGATCCTGACTTTTTCATTGTTCATTTCACTGACTACCCCTAGATCTCCCTTGAGAAGTGTCACTGGATCACTGGCTTCGTGATGCAGGGTGAAGCTCATGGGCTTTGAAGGAAGGTATCCTTGAAAATCACCTCCAACTATGATTTAATGTACAGCTTTAGGCCATTCATATCATCTTTCAGAAGCTTGGTGTCTTCATCTATTAAATGGAAATAACAATGTCCTATGAAATGAATCATGTATATTAGACAGTCACATGTTGATTTATTTTTTAGAATCACATAACATAGTGATATTCACCTCAAAATACGACTTGGTGGAAGATATTATAAACTGAATGTTTGTGTCCCCCCAAAATTCATATATTGAAATCTTAACCCCCAATGTCATGGTATCAGGAGGTGGGGCTTTTGAGAAGTAATTAGTACATGAGGATGGATTCCCCCATGATAGGATCAGTGTCTAAGACAAGAAAGAGAGCCAGCCCTCTCTCCCTTGGCTCTGCACCGTGTGAAGACACAGTGAGAAGGCAGCTGTCTGCTCTGCACACCAGGTGCTGGGCCTTGCCAGACACTGGATCTTCCAGCATATTGACAGTGGACTTCTTTTTTTTTCTTGTTTTGTTTTTTTTTTTTAGGTAAGTTCAGGAAGGGAGCTGCAAAAGATTACCTTCTTTTTTTTTCCTTTACAGTTTTCTATTTTTTTTATTTGTATTTTTTCTTTTCTTTTTTTTTTATTTCAGCATATTATGGGGGTACAAATGTTAAGGTTACGTACTTTGTCTTTGCCCCCCTCCCCCTCCAGTCAGAGCCTCGAGCCTGACCAGTCCCCAGACGGTGCACATTGCACTCATTATGTATGTACATACCCATCCCCTCCTCCCCCCTCCTGTCTGCCCAACACCCGATAAATGTTGTTCCTATATGTCCACTTAGGTGTTGATCAGCTAATACCAATTTGCTGGTGAGTACATGTGGTGCCTGTCTATCCATTCTTCGGATACTTCACTTAGTAGAATGCATTTCAGCTCCAAAATACAAGAGGTGCTATACCACCATTGCTTCTTATAGCTGAATAGTACTCCATGGTATACATATACCACATTTTATTAATCAACTCGTGCATTGATGGGCACTTGGGTTGTTTCCATAACTTTGCAATTGTGAATTGTGCTGCTATAAACAGCAAGGTATCGATACAAGCGATAACTTGTATCGCTTTCAGGTATCTCCATATTGCTTTCCACAAGGGTTGCACTAGTTTGCAGTCCCACCAGCAGTGTAGGAGTGTTCCCATCTCTCCGCATCCACGCCAACATTTATTGTTTTGTGACTTTTGGATAAAGGCCATTCTCACTGGAGTTAAGTGATATCTCATTGTGGTTTTGATTTGCATTTCCCTGATGATTAGAGATGTTGAGCATTTTTTTTTATATGTTTCTTGGCCATTCTTCTGTCTTCTGTCTTCTTTTGAAAAGTTTCTTTTCATGTCCTTTGCCCACTTTTTGATAGGGTTGTTTGATTTTTTTCTTGCTGATTTTCCTGAGTTCTAAATAGATTCTAGTTATCAGCCCCTTATCAGATGTGTAGCATACGAAAATTTTCTCCCATTCTGTAGGTTGTCTGTTTGCTCTTGTGACAGTTTCTTTGGCTGTGCAGAAGCTTTTTAGTTTGATCAGATCCCATTTATTTATTTTTGTTGTTATTGTGATTGACCATGGACTTCTCACCCTCCAGAACTGTGTGTAATAGATTTCTGTTGTTTAAGTCTATTGCAAACTTCTCATAGCAGCCCAAACTGACTAAAACAGAAGGTCTTTAGAATTGCCAACCTGCACCAAATACTCACACGATCTAAACAGAAAAAGCTTGCTCATTATGTAAATTCAACATCAAAGAACTCCTCAGCCTCTCTTATCAACAAGAGTGTCACCAAAATTTTCTTCTACACCACAATGCCTGGGGGCTTTTATTATTGTTATTGTAACATAGTGATGTTATTGTAACGTAGTGACGTCCTAACACAGAAGGCTGAGACTCATGAAGATACAGCGATGCTCAATGTTATCTCCCGGTCAGTAGCCTGCATGGACTGATAGTGTACAAGACAAAAAGGTCTGGAGCAAAATGCTGGGGGACCTGAATTCTAACCCCAAATGTATATTACGCAGTTATTATTATTACTATTATTATTGTTGTTATTATTATTGACAGGCTAACAGAGGTATTGGGTACATTTATACAAAGATGTATCTACAGCCTCAGCGAATTTACTCAGCTAAGAATTCAGTGAATTTTTGTTTATTTTCATGTCTTTCTGGAACATCTAGAGCCAGCTATTCATTAGAAAAAGTATAAAATTGAAAACAAGACCCTGACACTGTCTTTAAAGTAGCAAGCTATTTTTGAATTGACAAATTGTTTGAAAAGAAAAATGAAAAAAAAAAAAACACCAGTGATGCTTGTTATAGCCTGCATTTCATTTCAGTTCTTTACAACATACTTATTAAAGCATTTCTTATCTAAAAAAGAAAAAAAGGCCCCCTAGAACTGTGAATTGATTAGCCTTCTCCAGCAGTTTGCAACAGCGCTCCCACTGCTGACATTCATCATGCTTCCAGCGGCACCAGGGAGGTCTGCATGCGCTGTGTCGAATGCAAAGGATTAAGGCCGGATACATGTGTTTGTACCTTGCTGCGTTGAGGAAAACTCAGGCCCTGTTCATACTTCGCTTCATTCCCAAGTTTAAATAGTGAATTTCAGAGTACCCAGTTTGATAAATCTATACTTGGTCTGGTTTCGTTGTTGACAATGTTTGAACCAAGCCAGACAGGCCTTCTGAGTCCCTCAGCATGGCACGCAAGGTCCTCTAAGCTGGCCCTGTTCTGTCTTATGAGTCTTATTTCCCACAATCCCACTGTAAATTCCTAAAAATTAGATTGTTCATTGTCACTGGCCGTGCACATTACATGCAATCTTGTTTTAGTGCCTTTGTGCTGTGCCTGCCTGGCGCTGCAGCACGGTGCTGAGGACGGACTCCGTAGCATGCTGCCTGCGTTCCAGTCCCTGCTCTCCCACTCGCTGGTGTGAGACCTCGGGCACGTACTTAGCTTTTATGCCCTAACATTTTCCCGGTTTTAAAATGGGGTTAACAGGGTGTTTCTACAGTGACTACTGAGAAGAATCCTTCTGTGTGTGTGTGTGTGTGTGTTGTAGACATACAAATGTATGTGCATGTGTATTAGTTAGCATGTATACTAATGATTTATGCCAGAATTGTTCTAAGTAATTTGCTATATACATTGACAGCATGCTGGGATATTGCTCAGAATAGTTCTAGCCTCAAGTATGATGTTCTGGCAGTGTCTGACCTATGTACATGTTAACTCCTATTATTGCTAGTTCCACATGTTTAGTTAAACCACAATTATTCTTCGGGCTCATGTCAAATACCGACTCCCTTATTAAACAGATCCAAATTTCCCAGGCAAGAAAGAAAGGAGATATTTACTGGATGTAGAAAATGATCCAGGTATATGTTATCACGTGAGTCGTTTGTCACAGCCTATGCTGTTTCTGGGCATTGTATTTATTTTTTTTTAATTTATTTATTTATTTTTTTGAGACAGAGTCTCACTCTGTTGCCCGGGCTAGAGTGAGTGCCGTGGCATCAGCCTAGCTCACAGCAACCTCAAACTCCTGGGCTCAAGCGATCCTTCTGCCTCAGCCTCCCGAGTAGCTGGGACTACAGGCATGTGCCACTATGCCCGGCTAATTTTTTTATATATATACTTTTAGTTGGACAATTAATTTATTTCCATTTATAGTAGAGGCAGGGTCTTGCTCTTGCTCAGGGTGGTTTCGAACTCCTGACCTTGAGCAATCCGCCCGCCTCGGCCTCCCAGAGAGCTAGGATTATAGGCGTGAGCCACCGCGCCTGGCCCATGCTTGAATATTTTATAAATAGCAATAAGAGTTTTCTTACCTTCAAAAGTTCAAAGTAATGTAGACAGTGGTAAACAGGGGCCAGAAGCAGCCTGGGCAAAACATACTGAACAGCTTCTTTGAAACCTTCGCCTATTGACTAGAAAAGAAAGTGATTTAATTTTTTATAAAGTTTACTTTTCAGACATTGTATGTCTTGATTTAAAAATTACTATACCTGCAAATAAAGTGCTGCCCCAGGCTTTGATAACTGACTAAGGAAACGATCATGAAAACCAGGTCGTAAAATATCTCGAGCATACGATTCATATGGATCAAATGCCAGTTCCTTAGAAAATAAAGAAGGTAAAACATAAATACCCTTTCACCAAAGTAAAACATAAATAATCTACCACTATAAATGCAGAAAGATTAAATTATGTGCATGTCTAGGCCAGCACAATTATGTATTTCTTTTAAATCCTCTAAACAAAAATTCTGACTATTAATTATAATGTTAATAGAATAAATACCAATATTCTCAAGTATGAGAGTAAATCAATGTCTGATGAGTAATAGGATCCTTATATGGTATGAAACCTCTCATTAAAGGATTCTAATAGAGTAATACCAAGAAACACAGCCATAAGAGTGGGCAGACTTTTGGGTCTGGAGAACAAAGTTGAACCTGAACAATAAAGAATATGGATATCTATAACTAGGTAAGGTGCAAACATTTAGAATACTGATGCCAGACATCTATTTTCTCAGTTTTTCTTGGTGGTAGACTTTTACTTTCTTATTCTGTAAACCAGAGGTAACAGTTTATATCATCTAAAATTCATTGTTACAGTTTCATAAAACAATTAAACAGCAATTTACTCCAACCTGCCAAAAAATTTTACCATCATTAATATCACCAATCATTAATAAACCAAATTCTAATGGCTAGGTCTAAAAGAGTAGAATCTACTGGTTTCAATCATTCCTGAATAAAAAGAGAGTAGGTATCTTGATTTTAGCAGGAGGAATAGGGTTGCTACTCTTTTCTATCCTGTGCCTTATTCTAGGTATAAAGCTATTATGAAAATGGTGCTTAAGATTCTAGCAAGAGCTCATTTACATAAAGAGTAAATTTAGAAAGAGGAAGAGGACATCTAGTGGAGGAACACAGTAGAAGGAAGTAGGAGGGAATTAAAGAACAAATGATGGTTATGTATTAATTACCCTTAATGTTGTTTTTCACATTGTTCTTAAAGATAAGATTGAATAGTAGCAACACCAGATCAGAAACCAGACCCGAGTTCTGGTGTTTGTGAAATGCAACATGGCATATAAAGTTCCAAGTCATCCTGGATTCCTTGAACTGGATCCTAGGTCGTTTCCCAACTTTAACTCCTTCAGTTGTCTTCTAAACTAAGAATTGCTATAACACCAGAAATTGCAGTCCATTGTATATTTTACAGAAATGGATAGTAAGGTTTCCCACAAGTATGAATAGAGTGGATGGGAGAGAGGATTAAAAATGTGACTAGATGCTTATTTCTTGGGTCTCTTCAAACTGCTGGAAGTTATCGTATGCAGCAGACAAGTTTGCCCCCCTCCCCTTTCAATAAGCCCCAATCATAGAATTTTTTAGGATAACTACAGGTAAAGGAAAGACTTTGTACAGTATAGCGGTTTAAGAGCAGACTCTACTACTTATTAGCTATGTGACCTTCGAGAAACTACTTATTCTCTCAAAGCCTATTTCCTCATTGGAAAATATGGATAATACTTATTTCACAGGGTTAAGGAATTAATATGTAAAGTGCTTATAATAGTGTCTGGCACAGAGTAAGCACTCAATAAATGGCAGCTAGTATTATCATTCTAATACTAATAGCTAAAATAAAAAAATATGGACAATTAGCTAAGAATCCAAACTTTCACCACAGTTTTATTCTTGAGGACAAATCTGTAGAATAGCAAGCATTTCTAAGAATCCAGTTATGAGTTAATAGATGAATTTGTGATAGGTTCATTGGTTAAAATATAACAAAATTCTTAGAAAAATATAAATCATTAATACACATAATAGAAAAGTATACAGAACAGCTTAACCTAACTATGCCCACCATTTAACTCAAAAAAGCTCAACATTTTATATTTACTTGCTTCAGCTTTTAAAAAAAATAAAATGACGTAGATGTAATTGATCCCAGTAGGCTCCCTTTCACAAGCCTGTCTCTTCTGCTGATCCCCACGGGTAGTCACCATCCTGAATGTGAATCTTATCATTGCCATGTATGTTTTTATAACATAATTACATATGTATCAAGAAACAAGGCAATGCACTGTTTTGCATGCTTTCAAATTTCATATAAATTTCATAATATATATATTCCTCTGCAAGTTGCTTTTTATACTCAAAGTTGTTTTCAAGATTTATCCATTTTGATTCATGTAGTTCCAGTTAATTTATTTTAAAACTGTCTATTTTACTGTTTTAATATATCTCTGTTCTTAAATCCATTCTCTATTGATAGGCATTTAAATTGTTTCCTGTTTTTCACAATTATAAACAATTCTCTAATTAACACTTGGTGTAGAGGCATACTTTGTCTGATTGTATTTAACTTTTATGGTGCTTCACAGATAGTCATTTTTTACAGATTGAAGGCTTATGGTAACCCTGCATCAAGCAAGTCTATGGGCCCCATGTTTCCAACAGCACATGCTCACTTCATGTCTCTGTGTCACATTTTGGTAATTCTTGTAATATTTTAAACTTCATTATTATTATATCTGTTATGGTGATCTGTGATCTTTGATGTTACTATTGTTTGGGGTCGCCACAAACAGTGCCCACATATGATGGTGAATCTTACTGATAAATGTTGTGTGTGTTCAGACTGCACCACCAGCCAGCTGTCCCCCCATTTCTTCCCCTCTCCTAAAGTGTCCCCATTCCCTGAGATGTAACAATGATATTAATAACTCTACAGTGGCCTGTAAATGTTCAAGTAAAGGAAGAATCACACATCCCACTTTAAATAAAATCTAGAAATGATTAAGCTTAGTGAGGAAGGCAGGTCAAAAGCCCAGACAGGCAGAAAGCCAGGCCTCTTGCACCAAATAGCCAAGTTGTGAATGCAAAGAAAAAGTTGTTGAAGGAAATTAAAAGTGCTACTCCGGTGAACACACAAACGATAAGTAGGTGAAACAACCTTACTGTTGATATGAGGAAAGTTTCAGTGGTCAAACCAGCCACAATATTCCCTTAAGCCAAAACCAGATCCCGAGCAAGTCCCTACCTCTCTTCCAGGCTGAGAGAGATGAGGAAGCTACAGAAGAAATATTGGAAGTTAACAGAGGTTTGTTTATGAGGTTTAAGGAAAGAAGTCATCTCCATAACATAAATCTGCAAGGTGAAGCAGCAAGTGCTGATAAAGAAGCTGCAGCAAGTTATCCAGAAGATCAGGCTAAGATCATTGATGAAGGAGAAAGCAAGATTTTCAATGTGGATGAAACAGCTTTCCGTTGGAAGAAAGCTATTCATAGTTAGAGAGGAGAAGTCAATGCCTGGCTTCAAAGCTACAAAGGACAGGTTTACTCTCCTGTTAGGGGCTTATGCAGCTGGTGACTAAGTCGAAGCCAATGCTCATTTATGATTCTGAAAATCCTTGGGCCCTTAAGATTTATGCTAAATCTACTCTGCCTGTGCGCTACAAATGGAACAGCAAAGGCTGGATGACAGCACATCTGTTTATGGCATGGTTTACTGAATATTTTAAGGCCACTGTTGAGATCTGCTCAAAAAAAAAAATTCCTTTTAAAATAAGGACATCACACCTAGTCACTGAAGAGCTAGCTCTCTGGGTGGAGACGTACGAGGAGACTATTGTTTTCATGCCTGTCAACACAATATCCATTCTGCAGCCTACGGATCAAGGAGTAATTGTAACTTTCAAGTCTTATTATTTAAGAAATACATTTTGGGTCAGGCGCAGTGGCTCACGCCTGTAATCCTAGCTCTCTGGGAGGCCGAGGCGGGAGGATTGCTCAAGGTCAGGAGTTCGAGACCAGCCTAAGCAAGAGCGAGACCCCATTTCTATTAAAAATAGAAAGAAATTAATTGGCCAACTAAAAATATATAGAAAAAATTAGCCGGGCATGGTGGCACATGGCTGTAGTCCCAGCTACTCAGGAGGCTGAGGCAGGAGGATCACTTGAGCCCAGGAGTTTGATGTTGCTGTGAGCTAGGCTGACGCCACGGCACTCTAGCCCAGGCAACAGAGTGAAACTCTGTCTCAAAAAAAAAAAAAAAGAAAAGAAAAGAAAAAAAAAGAATTACATTTTGTAAGGCTATATAGCTGCTACAGATAGTGATTCCTCTGATGGATCTGGGCAAAGTACATTGAAAACGTTCTGGAAAGGATTCACCATTCTAGATGCCATTAAGAACATTCATGATTCAGGGGAGGAGATAAAAATGTCCACGTTAACAGGAGTTAGGAAGAAGTTGATTCCAACCCTCATGGATGACTTTGAGGGGTTTGAGACTTCCGTGGAGGAGGTAACTGCAGATGCGGTAAAAATAGCAAGAAAATTGTAAGTGAAGGCTGAAGGTGTGACTGAATTGCTACAATTGCACGATGATAAAACTTGACAGATGAGGAGTTTCTTATTACAGATGAAAAGCAAAGAAAGTAGATCCTTGAGATGGAATCTACTCCTGGTGAGGATACTGGGAACGTTGTTGAAATGATAAGAAAGGATTTAGAATATAACATAAATCTAGTTGATAAAGCAATGGTGGGGTTTGAAAGGGTTTTCTTCACTTTTGAAAGATGTTCTACTTTTGGTCAAATGCTATCAAAAAGCATTGCCTGCTACGGAGTTATCTTTCATGAAAGGAAGAGTCAATCAATGTGGCAAACCTCACTATCATGTTATTTTAAGAAATTGCCACAACCACCCCAACCTTCAGCAACCATCACCCTGATCAGTCCGTAGTCATCAACATTGAGGCAAGACCGTCCACTAGCAAAAAGATTGCAACTTGCTAAAGGCTGAGATGATCATTAGCACTTTTTAGCAATAAAGGATTTTAAAATTAAGGTAAGTACATTTTTTAGATATAATGCTATTGCATACTTAATAGATTATAGTATATTATAAACATAAATTTTATACACACTGGGAAACCAAAAAAAATGTGTGATTTGCTTTACTATGATATTCACTTTATTGTGGTGGTCTAAAACTGAACCCATAATATCTCTGGGGTATGCCTGTATGTCTTATTGTGTACATATGCATAAATAAATGTTTTTTAAAGCATATAAACTAGAAGAGGATGTTGCTTTTTACAAAGTGGTTTTATCAATTTACATACTTACCAGCAGTGATTTTTCCCAAGCGGCCACATACTTCACTGCCAACATTTGGTACTATTAACACTAGACTTCAAAAATTTGTCAGTCTGAGATGTGTGGGTATGTCAGTGTTATTTTTATGTGCATTTCCCTGATGACTAGTAAGGCTGAGAATCTACTCATCTGGTTGTTGGCCATTTGTGTCTTCTGAGAAGACACATGCATGGTTGACCATCTCTCTTAGCTTGTTGTCTTTACTCTTTAAATTGATATTTTCCTTTAAAAAATAGCTTTATTGAGATATAGTTCACATTCAGTTCACCCATGTAAAGGGCAAAATTCAATGATTTTTAGTCTATTCACAGAATTGTACAACCATAATCACAATCAATTTAAGAACATTTCATCACCCCCAAAAGAAACCGTACACTCTTTAGCTATTACCTCCCAATCTCCTAACACACCCCTCCACAGCCCTAGGAAACAGTGGATCTACTTTCTGTCTGTACAGATTTGCCTATTCTGGATATTTCATACACATGGAATCATACAATATGTAGTCTTTTGTTTTGGGACTGGCTTCTTTCATTCAGCATAACGTTTTTAAAGTTCATCCATGTCATAGCAATGTATCAGCACTTCATTTAAAAAAAATTTTTTTTATGTCATGGTAAAATATACATAAAATTTACCATTTTAGCCATTTTTAAGTGTACAACTCGGTGGCATCAAGTACACATACAATGTACAGCCATCACCACTATCTACCTCTGGAACTGAACTCTTTCATCATCCCAAATCTGTACCCATTAAACAGTAATTCCCCATTTCTTCCTCCCCTAAACCCTTGATAACTTCTATTTTCTGTCTCTATGAATTTTACTACTCTAGTTACCTCTTATAAATGGAAATATACAATATTTGTCCTTTTGTGTTTGGCTTACTTCATTAGCATGTGTTCAAGTTTCATCCATGTTGCAGCATGTATTAGAATTTCATTCCTTTTTTTTTTTTTTTTTTTGAGACAGAGTCTCACTCTTCCCTGAGCTAGAGTGCCATGGTGTCAGCCTAGCTCACAGCAACCTCAAGCTCCTGGGCTCAAGTGATCCTTCTGCCTCAGCCTCCCGAGTAGCTGGGACTACAGGCATGCGCCACCATGCCTGGCTAATTTTTTCTATATATTTTTAGCTGGCCAATTAATTTCTTTCTATTTTTGGTAGAGACGGGGTCTCGCTCTTGCTCAGGCTGGTCCTGAACTCCTAAGCTCAAATGATCCGCCTGCCTCGGCCTCCCAGAGTGCTAGGATTACAGGCATGAGCCACCGCGTCCGGCCAGAATTTCATTCCTTTTTAAGGCTGAATGATATTCCATTTTTTTTTTTTTTTTGGAGACAGAGTCTCATGCTGTTGCCTGGGCTAGAGTGCCATGGCATCAACCTAGCCCACAGCAACCTCAAACTCCTGGGCTCAAGTGATCCTCCTGCCTCAGCCTCCCGAGTAGCTAGGACTACAGGCATGTGCCACCATGCCCGGCTAATTTTTTCTATATATATTTAGTTGGCCAATTAATTTCTTTCTATTTTTAGTAGAGACGGGGTCTCGCTCTTGTTCAGGCTGGTTTCAAACTCCTGACCCTGAGCGATCCACCCGCCTCAGCCTCCCAGAGTGCTAGGATTACAGGCGTGAGCCACCACGATATTCTATTGTTTTTATTTACCATATTTTGTTTATCCATTCATCTGTTGATGGACACTTGGGTTATTTCCACCTTTTGTCTATTGTGAATAATACTGCTACAAATATTGGTATACAAGTATCTGTTTGAATCTCTGCTTTCGATTCTTTTGGTTATATACCTAGGAGAGGAATTGTTGGATCATATGGTAATATTTAACTTCAGGCCAACCAGCAAACTGTTTTCAATAGCAGTTGCATCATTTTATGTTTCCATCAGTAACATGTGAGGGTTCCAATTTCTCCATATATTCAACACTTTTTATTTTCCATTTTTAATTCTAGTCATCTTAGTAGGTATAAAGTGGTACTTCATAGTAGTTTCAATTTGTCTTTCATTAATTACTAATGATGTTGGGCATCTTTTTATGTGCTTGTTGGCTGTTTGTATATCTTTACTGCAGAAATGTCTATTCAAATACTTTATCCATTTTTAAATTGGGCTAATTTTTTGTAAAAGATTTTTAATAAATAGTAAATACTAGACCCTTATCAGATATATGATTTACAAAAATTTTCTCCCTTTCTGTAGGTTGTCTTTTCACTTTCTTGTTGGTATCCTTCGAAGCACAAAAGTTTTTAATTTTGAAGAAGTTCAAATTATATTTCTTTTGTAGCTTGTGCTTTTGGGGTTATACCTAAGAATCCTTTGCTAAATCCAGGGTCATGAAGACTTGTCCCTGTTTTCTTCCAAGAGTTTTATAACTTTAGCTCTTACATGAAGTCTTTAATCCATTTTGAGTTAATTTTTGGATATAGTACAAGCTAAGCTTCCAACTTCTTTCTTTTGTACTTTGTTAATGGTGTCTTTTCTTGAATAGAAGTTTTAAAACTTTAATCTCTTCCCTTATGGTTTGCTGTTTCTATGTTTGTTTGTTTGTTTTTTGAAACAGTCTTGCTCTATCACCCTGGCCAGAGTGCAGTGGCATGATCATAGCTCACTGCAACCTCAAACTCCTGGGCTCAAGCAATCCTCCTGTCTCAGCCTCCCGAGTAGCTGGGACTACAGGGGTGTACCACCACGCCTGGCTAATTATTTGTTTTAGTAGAGACGGGGTCTCGCTTTTGCTCAGACTGGTCTCAACCTCCTAATCTCATGTGATCCTCCTGCCTTGGCCTTCCAGAGTTCTAGGATTACAGGCATGAGCCACCATGCCCAGCCTCTGTGTGTTTTTTAGGAAACTTGAAAGTCATAAATATGTTCTGTATTGTCTTCTTTACTTCTAAAGTTTTGCTTTTCATTTTTAGATTTTTAAACTATTGAGAACTTTTTGTGAATGAGGTAAGCTATGGAATGAATTTTTTCCCTATGAATAACCAGTTCTGACCCAGTATCATTAATTATTAATAGTTCATTCTTTCCCTACTAAGGTAATTTCTGTCACATATCAGAAGTGTGTACATATATTTTTCAAGGCTCTCTATTCTGTTCCACTAATTGTTACCTGCATCAATATTACAGTCTTATTTACTGTGGCTTCATAATAAATCTTAACATGCAATAGGATGAAATCCTCTCAACTTGTTCTTACTCAAAATTGTTATTTTTGTTTCTCATTCTTGAATTTTAGGATCCATGAATTTTACGATCAGTTTGTTATGCACTAAATTTATATTTTGGGGACAACTGGCATCATTACAATATTGAGCCTTTCCATCCATGAACATGGTATTTCCATTTATTCAGATCTTCCTTATGAATCTAATTATTTTATGACTGTCTTAACAAAGGTCTTCCACATCTTTAGTCAGATTTATTTCTGAGTACTTACAGTCTTATTTCTACAGTGAATGGAGCCTTTCTTCTTAAATACTATATATTCAATGGCTTATAACTGAGCACAGTATGCTACTGTTTTTGTTTTGTTTTTCTGAGATAAGGTCTTGCTCTCTTGCCCAGGCTAGAGTGCTGTGGTGTCATTATAGCTCACTGCAACCTCAGACTCTTGGGCTCAAGTGATCCTCTTGTCTAAGCCCCCCAAGTAGCTGGGACTATACAGGTGTACACCACCATGCACAGCTAATTTTTTAAATTTTTGTATAGATGAGGTCTCACTAGGTTGCCCAGGCTGGTCTTGAACTCCTGGCCTCAAGTGATCCTCCCATCTCAGCCTCCCAAAGTGCTGTGATTACAGGCATGAGCCACTGTGCCTTGCTACCAATTGTTATAGGCTTATCTTTTATGTAACAACTATAGTAAACTTGACTACTAGTTCTAATTCTATATAAATTTTCTTGGATTTGCTATATAAACAGTTATATTGACCACAAATAAGACAACTTTGTCTTGTCTATTCCTTTTATCTTTTTGCACTCTATTAGAGTGATGAATAGAAGTGGTTGTAGTGGTATTCTTTCCTAGTTCCTTGATTCTCCTATAGCTTAACCTTTATATCTCTTATAGAATATTGATAAAAATATCCTGTATTAGATTGTTTCGTTCTATTCCTACTTTGCTCAACGTTTTAAAGAAATTCATGAATAAATCTTTAACTTCATGAAACGCTTTTTCTTATCTGTTGAGATTTTAACCTGTTAATGTGGAATATTACATTAAAACTTTTTTTTTTTTAACATGAAACCACTTAAGAGTAAACTTCCTAAGATAAATTACATTTGGCCATAGTGTTTTATCATAAACTGATAAATTTTCTTTGCCAGTTAATATGTGAAAATGTTTCATATGTTTTTCTTATATTTTCCTTATATAGTTGTGATAATATATTTATATAATCCTGATATACTTAAGTTGCCCTTTGTATGTCTATTCACTGGAAAAATTGGTAAAACAGATTTACTATTAATGTTTCTTGAAGACTGATAAAACTCATTGTCTTCATCCATTTTCTGTTGCTATAGCTGAATACCTGAAATTGGGTAATTTATAAAGAAAAAAATTTATTTATTATGGTTCTGGAGGCTGGAAGTCCAAGATCAGGCAGCTGCATCTGGTGAGGGCCTTCTTGCTGATGGGGATTCTGCAGAGTCCTAACGCAGTGCAGGATAACACATGGCAAGGGGGCTAGAGCTCAGGTCTCCCTCTTCTTATAAATCCACCAGTGCCATCACAGGGCCCCCACCCTGATGACCTTATCTAATCCCAATTACCTCTCAAAGGCCCCACCTCTAATCAACATATGAACTTGGAGATTAAATTTCTAACACATGAAATTTGGAGGACACATTCAAACCATAGCACTGATAACACCTGGTGTATGCCTCAAGTTATTTGTTGAAATATAATTTTGATTATCCATTTTAAAAGATGGTTTTTTAACTTAGGACTTTTACTTCTTAATTTTGCTATTTTATATAGTTTTATTTATTTTTTATTTTATTTTTTTTGAGACAGAGCCTCAACTCTGTTGCCTGGGCTAGAGTGCCATGGCATCAGCCTGGCTCACAGCAACCTCAAACTCCTGGGCTCAAGCAATCCTTCTGCCTCAGCCATCTGAGTAGCTGGGACTACAGGCATGCACCACCATGCTCGGCTAATTTTTTTTCTATATATTTTTAGTTGTCCAATTAATTTCTATTTTTAGTAGAGACAGGGTCTCGCTCTTGCTCAGGCTGGTCTTGAACTGCTGAGCTCAAATGAACCACCCGCCTTGGCCTCCCAGAGTGCTAGGATTACAGGAGTGAGCGACCGCACCCGGCCATATTTTATATAGTTTTAATTATTTCATCACAGTTCTAAAAATTTTGAAGTGGATCTTAGGATTCTTCCATGATTTAAAAGATTTCTATCTGTAGTTATAACTTCTTTTTCTCCTTCTGTCAGTTTCTACATCTTCTATTTTGGGGCTTTATAATCAGGTGCATACATATTCATGGTTGTAATTTTCCTTTTTTCCCTCTTGATCAACCTTACAAGGAGTTTTGTTGTATCTATTGTTTGTTTTCTAATTCATCAATTCTGTTCTTCTCTTACTTTCTTGCTTATATTCTCTTAAGTTTATCTTGTCATCTTTCCTGTTTCTTGGAAAGAAACTCATTTATTTTTAATTATTCCTATTTTTTTTTTTTAGTATAAAATTCAACACTGTTTTAAAGCAGTTTCTCTCTGCACTGCTTTGGCTGTTGCTATGGTCTGAATGATGGTGTACCCTCCAAAATTCATGTTAGAATTTAATCCTCAATGCAACTGTGTTAATATATATATAGCTGGCCCTTGAACAACAATGGGTTTAAACTGCATGGGCCCATTTATACACAGATCTTTTCAACCAAATTTGGATTGAAAATGCAGTATTTGTGGGATGTGAAAGCCACGTAAACAGAGGGCCGACATTTTCTGCACGTGGACTCTATAGGGCCAATGCAGAATTTGAGTATGTGTGAATTTGGATATACACAGGTGGTCCTAGAACCAGTGCCCTGTGTGTACCAAGGGGTGGCTGTGTATACATATATATACACACAGTCATCCCTCAGTATCCATGGGGAACGTTATAGGATCCCACACAGATAACAAAATCCAGGGATGCTTAAGTCTCATATATATATAATTGTGTAGTGTTTGGATATAACCCATGCACATTGTCCCATATACTTTGAATCATTTCTAGATTACTTATAATACCTAATACAATGTAAATGTTACATAGTTGTTATACTGTTTTGTTTGGGGAATAATGACAAGAAAAAAAAGTCTGTACATATTCAGTACAGATGCAACCAGCTTTTTTCCCCTCGAATAGTTTTTTTTTTGAGAGACAGTCTTGCTCTGTTGCCTAGGCTAGAGTGCCATGACATCAGCCTAGCTCACAACAACCACCTCAAACTCCTGGACTCAAGCGATCCTGCCTGCCTCAATCTCCCAAGTAGCTGGGACTACGGGCGTGTGCCACCACACGCAGCTCATTTTTTTTCTATTTTTAGTAGAAAAGGGGTCTCACTCTTGCTCAAGCTGGTCTCAAACTCCTGACCTCAAGGGTTCCTCCCACCTCGGCCTCCCAGAGTGCTAGCATTACAGAGGTGTCAGCCACCAGCACCCGGGCCCCATGAATAGTTTCAATCTGCAGTTGGTTGAATCCATAGATACAGAACCCACAGATACAGAGAGTCTACTGTGTGGATGTGTGTGTGTGTATGTGTGTTTATAAAATCAAACCTGTTACTTTCATTTTTCTAATCTTCTGTAGCCTTAGTAATCTGTTTGATCTGTTAATTTCTGATAAAGATGTGTTAAAATTTCCTATCACAATAGCAAATTTTTGTATTTCTCCTTCTCCTTCTGTCAGTTTCTACTTCTTCTGTATTGGGGCTTTATAATCAGGTGCATACATATTCATGGTTATCACATCTTCATGATATTGTCCCTTTTAATATTAGGTAGTGTCCCTATTTTTCCCCCAAAGCTTACTTTGTCTAATCATATCAATTTCAATTAATATTGGTATGCCAACTTCCTTTGTTTTTATATGTTATGATTTTTCTATCCCTTTATCTTAAATATTCCTGTGATTCTATGTACATCTCTTGTAAGCTGTATAAAACGATTTTTCTTTCTTTTTTGGTGACAGGGTCTCACTCTGTCGCCCAGGATAAAGTACAATGGTGTGATCATAGCTCACTGTAACCTCAAATGCCTGGGCTCGAGTGATCCTTCTGGCTCAGCCTCCCCAATAGCTGGGACTACAAGTGTGTGCCACTATGCCCAGCTAATTTTTTTTTAAAGTTTTTTGTAGGGACAGGGTCTCCCTATGTTGCCCAGGCTGGTCTCAAACTCCTGGCCTCGAGTGATCCTCCCACCTTGGCCTCCCAAAGTGCTGGGGTTATGGGCATGAGCCATAAGGCCTGGCCCATAAAATGAATTTTTAAAACTCAAATACGATAATTACTTTCTTTAAACAGGTTGAGTTTTTTTCTTTTTAAATATATATATTGTTTTATTTTTGTTTTTGAGACAAGGTCTCATTCTGTTGCCCTGGCTAGAGTGCAGTGGCATCATCACTGTTCACTGTAACCTCCAACTTCTGGACTTAAGCAATTAAATTGGCTGAGTTTCATCAGTTTACCTTTACTAAGTTTCTAATGTAGCTGGATTTATTTTTGTCATAATATTTTGTTTTCATTATCACTGTTTTTCATTTATTCTGTCCTATTATCAGTGGAAACAATAGAAATGTTACTATAGTTCTTTTCACTATCTGTACATTGTAAACTATAGGTAGCACTTCTATTCTTTTGATTTTCCTAAATGTTTTAAACAATAAAATATGGTTACCTATAAATTTTTCAGAGTTTATAGCTGGTCTTCAATCACAAATACAAGTCCACTTTACATACAGTACATTTTATTATAAATACCTAGAAATATAGTTTAACTTTTCCTTCTTGAAGACAAAATATAAAATTTGGTTTTCAAACTATTCAGTATCTCATAAATTTACCAATTCATTTACTAATCTCTTTCTCACCATTAATTCTTGTATTTCTTGACTTCTGAGTACAATTTCCTTCTTGGTAAAGAACATTTAATACTTCTTGTAATGAGTATCTACGTGTAGTAACTTCTCTTGATCATTGTATGTTTGAAATGGTTTTTGTTTCTCATTTTCTGATAAATGAAGGTATAATTTACATAAAGTCCAAAATCTGATAAATTTTTGTATATATGTGCATTTGTGTACCCATCACCCAGATAAAGAAATAGAACATTTCTAGCACCTCAGAAAGCTCCTTCATGTTTCCCAACCACTATTCTAATTACCTCTATTTCCAAAGATCCGTTTTAGGTGTTTTTTTTTTTTTGAGACAGAGTCTCACTCTGTTGCCCGGGCTAGAGTGAGTGCCGTGGCGTCAGCCTAGCTCACAGCAACCTCAAACTCCTGGGCTCAGGCAATCCTCCTGCCTCAGGCTCCCGAGTAGCTGGGACTACAGGCATGCACCACCATGCCCGGCTAATTTTTTCTATATATTTTTAGTTGGCCAATTAATTTCTTTCTATTTTTAGTAGAGATGGGGTCTCGCTCTTGGTCAGGCTGGTTTCGAACTCCTGACCTTGAGCAATCCTCCCACCTCAGCCTCCCAGAGTGCTAGGATTACAGGCGTGAGCCACCACTCCCGGCCCGTTTTAGGTTTTTGAACTTCCTGTAAATGGAGATATGTAGCATGTACTTTCTTATTTCTTATTTTGCCAATATTACGTTGCTGCTTTTATCAGTAATTCACTCTTTTTTTTATTGCCACATAACATTTCATTGTGTGAATATATTACTATCAATTTACCCCCACCCCCAGCAGTATAGAGTTCCAACTGCTCCATGGTTTTAAATTGCATTTTCTTGATGAATGATGATGTTGAGCACCTTTTCTTCTTTTGTGAAGTACTTACTCAAGTCTTTTACCTAGTTAAAAAAAATCCCTGAGCTATCTGTCTTTTAGTTATTGACCTGCAGTTCTTTATATACTCCAGATATGAGTCTTTCATTGGCTATGTATATTAATACAAATATTGTCTTCTTACCTTTTCACTCTTAAATTTTATCTGTTGAACAGATGTTCTTAGATTTAATGTAGAAAGTCCAGTTTACCAATTTTTTCTTTTATGATTAGTGCTTTGTATCTTGCTTAAGAAATCTTTGTCTATTCCAAGGTCATGGAGATCTTACATTTTCCTCTGCAAACTTTACTAAATTTTGTACTCTTTTTGTTGTTGTTGTTGTTGAGACAGAGTCTTACTCTGTTGCCCTGGCTAGAATGCCTTGGCGTCAGCCTAGCTCACAGCAACCTCACATTCCTGGGCTGAAGCAATCCTCCTGCCTCAGCCTTCCGAGTAGCTAGGACTATAGGTGTGCACCACCATGCCCGGCTAATTTTTTCTATATATTTTTAGTTGGCCAATTAATTTCTTTCAATTTTTTTAGTAGACACGGGGTCTTGCTCTTGCGCAGGCTTGGTTCGAACCCCTGACCTTGAGCGGTCCTCCTGCCTTGGCATTCCAGAGTGCTAGGATTACAGGCGTGAGCCACCACGCCCGGCCATGTATTCACTCTTGAATAACAGTGCAGTTGGGTAGAAAATTCTGTTTTCCCTTAGTACTTTGACAGTACTACTCAACTGACGGCTAGACTGTATTGTTAAAGAGAAACCTGTCATTCTAATTATAGTTCCTTTGTAGGTAATATGCTCTTTTCTCTCTCATAGTTTTTAAGATTTGTTCTTTATCCTGATGTTCTATAGTTTCACTACCATGTTTTTAGCTGTGAGTTTATTTTTATTTGTCCTGAACATATTTGGAGTTCATTTTTGATCTGGGAACTACTGTCATTTCTGAAAAACTCTCAATTTTTTATCTCTTCAAATATTGTTTCTCCTTGTTCTCTTTGTCTGGAACTCCTATTAGATGTATATTAAGACTCTCAGTGTGGCCTTTACTACTTTTAATTGGTTCTTCATATTTATCTTGGTCTTTGTGTCATATTCTCAGTGAATTGCTCAATTCCATCTTCTAACTTACTAATTTTATCCCTTTTTTCTCCAAATCATTTATTTTTATTTTTTTAGAAATGGGGTCTCATTTTGTCACCCAGGTTGGAGTGTAGTGGTGTAATCACAGCTCACTGTAGCCTTGAACTCCCGGACGCAAGAAATTTTCCTGCTTTAGTCTCCTGAGTAGCTAGGACTACGGGTGCATGTCAGCCTGCCTGGCTAATTTTTTAAATTTTTATTTTGTTGAGACGTTGCCCAGGCTGATCGTGAACTCCTGGCCTCAAGCAATTCTTCTGTGTCAGCTTCCCAATAGTGCTAGGATGACAGGTATGAGCCACTGGGCCCAGCTAATTTGACCCTTGACTGGGGCAAGCAAATGTTACACTACATAATGAGTTATTTCAATGCCTGTGTATTTAATTCTCAATATTTCTAATTGTTTCTTTTGATACCTATCTGTTCTTGTTTCCTTTCTGCCTATATTTGTTTCACAATGTCTTCTTTATAAATGGACCATCTTTCTTTACTTATCTCTAAGAGGATCCTAAACGTCTTTTAAACTTTTTGTGTGTCTAATTGTACAAAATTAATTTCATCTGGAATAAATTAATGTTGTAATTATTGATTTTGTTTGATATTTCTGAGAATTAGAATTTGTCTAGAATTAGAAATTGGGATTTTTTTATTATAGGTTTCTTGGTGGGATGCTTTTAATTTTTGGTCTCCTTTTTTTGTCTCATCCCTATAAAATCACTCCTCCAAACCAGAACCTGCTCTTAAGATGACTTTTGGGGCTCAGGCTTTATGATCATATTGGCTTAATCTCATGGGAAACTTTAAGTTATTGTTTGTGGTAAGGCAGTGTTTTTGTCTCCACAACTCACATCCACAACTTTCTATAAAACCTGACTGTACACAGTAGGTTGGCAGGTTTTCCCAGCTTCCTATTATAAGCAGGGACTTGGAGCAAGAAGCCTTGCTCTGGTTTTCATGGAGCACATTTAGTCCTCATTGTCCTTAAGACCCTAAACACCCGGATACCAGAACTCACTACCTTGAATGTCTGTTCCATTTCTGATCTTGTTTTTTGAGTCTAGTTGTGTATATTCCACTTTTTTTAAAATCAGCCAAACACTGTAAACCAATACGTTTTTCTTTTTATACATAATCACTTCTGTGTGACTGGAGCAAGAAAGGAGTAGATGTGGTGATGCTTGAACTTACCATTTGATTTTGCCTTAGTATCTTAATAAAAAAATTTTTTTACAAGCTCAATACTGTGTTTTAATAAGAGTGGATTTTAAAGTGAGAACACAGAAAGAGCAAGAAACCTCAGAATAACTCTCTATGCTAACTTATCAGGACTTACTCATATATTTTAGCATTTGAAATATCTAAGGAAAAGGTTACCTGTTTCTCTACCTCATGGTATCTGAATCACCAAGGCCCCTGCACCATATTTTCCTATTCACTTAATTCTTCCTATTCTAAATAATAATGCAGTCATCACATACTGAGTAGCTTACTATGTGTAGGTGGTTAGCTAAATACTTCAGATAGGTTATTTTATTTAATTTTCACAAAAATACTGAGTCCTATTATAGGGTGAGTAACCCTAATCCAAAATGTTTGGGACCAGAAGTGTTTCAGATTTGGAATTTTTTCAGATTTTGGAGTATCTGTAGTATACTTACTAGTTCAGCATCCCTCATCTGAAAATCTGGAATCAGAAAAGCTCCAATGAGCATTCCTTTGAGCATCAGGCTAGTGCTCAAAAAGTTTTGGATTTTCGAGCATTTCAGATTTTCGATTTTCAGATTAGGGATACTTAACCTGTATTAACATCCTTATTTTACAAATAAAGATATGGAGGTTTAGAAAAGTGAAATAACTTGCCCATAGTCATATAACAAATAAGTAGCAGAGCCTAGACTGGAACACAAACAGATCCAAGTTCTATGGCCTCTTCCTTGATAGGTTCATTCATTGACTTTTCTTAGCCTTGTTACATGACATTTTACAGGAGGCCATTGGGTATCAGCTGTAATACCTCCCTTGGTGGTATCTGCTTTTCTATTATATAATTAGTAAGAGACTATGTTTTCTATGCTTGGCAAGATAATAGAAACAAATGTTGACAATGACCCTATGAAAAAGGAGCAGTAATAGACAAATAGTCATCAGTTAATATTTATGACTTTAGCTGGACTCAAGACTCCTAATTTTAACACAAATGTAGGCTTTTATGCAGACCTTTTTTGGTATATAATTGAAGTACTTACCTCTGCTAAGTCTTCAAAGCAGCTTCCTACTAGTGGATGGGGACTGCCTTCATCTGTCATTTCTACAGTATCTTCTATATGGCCCAGTAACTTTACGCTAAGTTCATGTATATCTACTATACGACTAAATATATTTTCTA
>CAUYRT010049206.1:0-11437 GCA_963574885.1 Lepilemur ruficaudatus
TTTTTTTTTTTTTTGAGACAGAGTCTCACTCTGTTGCCCGGGCTAGAGTGAGTGCCGTGGCGTCAGCCTAGCTCACAGCAACCTCAGACTCCTGGGCTCAAGCGATCCTTCTGCCTCAGCCTCCCAAGTGGCTGGGACTACAGGCATGCGCCACTACGCCCGGCTAATTTTTTCTGTATATTTTTAGTTGGCCAATTAATTTCTTCCTATTTTTAGTAGAGACGGGGTCTCGCTCTTGCTCAGGCTGGTTTCGAACTCCTGACCTTGAGCGATCCGCCCGCCTCGGCCTCCCAGAGTGCTAGGATTACAGGCGTGAGCCACAGCGCCCGGCCTACAAGAATAATTTTTGAGAGATAAATGAACTCTTTTTGGATGGTAGAAATGTCCCCCAGAGAAGCTTGGAGAAATTGACATTGATAATTGGGACTTAAAACTAACTAATTTATAATTTAAAAGAATCTTTCAAGCCATTATACTATTAAGATTGTAACTATGCTGAAACCTACAGAAATAATATTCATATTTGTACAATGTGGCATTTAGAATTTTCAAAAGGAAAGAAATTCCTAGCGTTGTTAGGAATGTGTTAAAACATTCCTTAAAAACATAAAACATAACCTGGGGGTCCCTGTCAGTTGGAGATCTTATTTGACAGGGCAGAGACCTGGGCATTTGATCATTTCAAGTTTCCATTTATTCATTTTCCACAAAATAGGTGTTGAGCCTCTGTGGGGTTTGTGCTGAGAGTGTCTAATTGGAAAGTGAGTTTTTGAGTAAAGATGAGCCAGAGGTTGCTGTGCAGCCTTACCCATTGTCACTGTCTGATCTATGCTACGTTATAAGTCAACAGGGAGGGCAAGGATTTCTTTCAGCTCTTTCTAAAAGTCGGGGGTTGAAGATGAAAGCAATTGCAGAGTCTGAAAAATGTAAGATGAGGTTGCCACATACCCTCACTGCGGCTTCCGTAAGAGAAGAAGAAAGCATTTCGTGCACGTTCTTCTTTGTTTTCATTCTGTGAGCTGTTTCTTTTCTCTCTAGAGAAACTGTTCCAGTAAAGCACATTTTGGCAGGGTTTTTCCTCGCAAAGTAAATCAAACCGTTTTTTTCATTGTACCTTTCCACTGCCTTTTACAAAGGTCTATTTACCTTTAGACACCACAGTGTTTAACAGGAAGCAACTGCTACCCTCTTATTGGCACCCTCCCCAAGCCCCAGATTCCCAAACTCCGCAGCATCCTAGGAGGGCCCGCTCCGCCCTCAGCTTGCAGGTTACGGTGTCGAGTCTTCTTGCTGACACTCCAAGTCGTATGCCATTGCGTTGTGTGTTTTGTGCCCAAAAGAGTTGAGGGTGGCAAACATTTTTCAGAGTAGTTTGCTTTTATTAAGACCCCTTTGTAAACTTTTATTTATCCTGGAAAAATGTTAAATACTGCATTCATTTTGGTGTGTAGGTATATAAGCTTTCCACAGTTCGTATCTCTCTTCTATGCTCCCAGCACTTTGTCCCAACTAATATAGTACTTATTACATATATTTTAGTTATTTCTGTATTTCCCATTAGACTAGGAATGTTTGAGAATAATCTTACTGTACATCTCCTTTTGCACTGTTTAAGTTTTAACAACCTGTTTAATCCCAAGTTCCATAATGGGAAGTTATCCTTCACATTGGGCTGATTTTTAATTCAACTGTAAAATAAAAAAAATCGCCATGAGAATTATGAACATTTATTTCCATTTTCGTGTCTCATTTTGAGTGTCAGAAAATTTTAAACTGCTCTGTTCCTGTTTTGGTCAGTAATACTGACATTGAACAGACAGGGTCCAGACGGAGACAGCATCGCGATTCATACATGTGGTGGTTTTTTTCTTTTTTTTTTTTTTCCTTTGGCAAAAATTTGCCTCGGGACAGGAAGGGCATTGGAGTTGTTTGAAAGAAGTCAGTGAGTGCTGCATGCTGGCGGACAGTGGTTTAATAGGAGTGACTCATCTATTGATCAGGGTTGGAGGTAAACAGAAGAAAACCATATTGCTTAATGGCTGTGCTGTCCTGGGCACGTAGAAAGCTTATTTGGTTTTAATGCTGCATAACTTTTCAAAGTAGATAATGATGGGAAAGTTGTTTTGAATGTAAATTTTGGTGTTAGACAATTATTTCTACCTTTTGTCTAATCCTGCAAGCAAAATTAAATTTTCTTTAAAAAAAAAATGATGTAACTGCTTTCAGGGATGCTAGATGCATGCCAATTTTTTTTTTTTAAGCTACCCATCATGAACTATGTACACGTTTTTTATAGCCAATTCTGAGCCTGAGACAATGAAAAATTTGTGTGAAAAAGGTTAGACTTTCTTGCGAAGCAGTTTCTGAGGCTGTTTCTTAGAGTGGCTTTATAAAATAAGGCTTTTAATGATCCTGCCCTTTCATTTATAGGATGCTGGAATATGGTATTTATTTCACAAGGAACCTACTGGGGAATCCAGTGGATTGCAGTTGTTAGCGAAACCAGAACTTACTCCATTGGGTATATTTTATAACAACAGGGTCCATTCAAATTTTAAGGTAGGTTCCTCAGTTTTAATAATCAGTACGTATGATATACTGGGTAAAGGATGAGCTACATTTTATATCTTAGTACGTTTTGTGCTGCCATAACAGAATGCCACAGCCTGGTAATTCGTAAGGAACAGAAATTTATTTGACTCACAGTTCTGGAGCCTGAGAAGTCCAAGATTGAGGTGTCACATCTGGCGATGGCCTTCTTGCTGTGTCCTCCTGTGGAAGAAGGGCAAGGGGTGTGTAAGAGAGGGTGAGAGATCGAGCTCATAGCCCCAGGCCCTTTTATAATCAGCAATAATCCATTCATGAGGATGAGCCCTCGGGACCTACACACCTCCCATTAGGTCCTACCTCCCAGTACTTTTGCACTGGGAATTACATTTCCATGTTGAGGGCACCCTCAAATCATAGCAGATTATAGCTGAGAAATGGCAGATTTTGGTAGAACTCATCAGAGAAAGTAATTTGTGATTTAAAAAAGCAGACACTTAATTCTTCCATGTTCAGGATGTGTATATTATATGGCATTCCATTTAGTCATACACAGGTATGCACAACACACACATGCACATGTAATCTGAATAATTACATAACAGACTTGATCCATGTGTCTCCATCCTCTCTCTCTTTCCTTCCCTCCCTCCCTCTCACCTTTCCAATCTTTAATATCGTTTCGTGTTTCTAGGGATATACACATTAGATAATACGCTTCTGGAGTTAATAAGTATAATTCTTCTCTACTCTTCCTTCACAGTGGCTGGTTGAGTGTCCTATTAGGCATTTAATACTAATTATGTAAAGAGTGAGATATTGCTTAAAAATATTTGAGCTAATTTAAGATGATACGGATCAGGTAACTTTGGCCATTTGGGAACTCCAGTTTCTGTGATATTTGGCACTCACCCTCCACTCCTGGTGATAAATACATTTGGTTCACTTGTGCTCACAAGATACTTTAATATTTTTATCTTATGCATATAATGCCCAGATCCTTTATGCTGAGGTGACCCACACCAAAGTTGAATCAATACTTTCCATTTGTGATACTCAGAAGATCTTTTAAAAACCTAAGTGTGTTGTAATCTGAAAGAGCTTAGAATCATTAGATGAAGACTTGAGGAAAAAACTTTATACAGAACTATGATTTTTGTGACCTGAGTAGTTGATTAAGGTTAGTAATTATTGAAAGTAGCATTTCAAAGCACAAATTCTCCAATTTTCTTAATTATAAGGGTATGAAAAGCACCTCATTCTAATTTTTTGATGACACACACACACACACACACACACGTACACACACGCTCACACTCCCTGACCCCTATGGCTTCAATTCCTGAATCTGCATCTAGTACAAGTTGGTCACATTTATCCTGCCTTTTACTGACTACCCTTTGAATGTCTCATGGACACATACATAAAACATGTTCAAAACTAAAATCCTTATTTTTAGGCCCAGACCTATTCCTATATGTCTGTTTCAGCAAATGGAACCACTAGTCACCTAGTTGCCCAAACCCAAAATGTTTGTTTTTATTGCTCTTTTCCTTACCCCTGGACGTTTTATCAATTGCCAAATGATACCAGTTCTACCTGGTAAAGAATTCTCACTCTGTCCATTTTCCTCTGTTACTACTAGTCTAGGTCATCTTTTTATTTCGGATAACTGAAATCATTTCCTATCTCATTTCTTCTCTGTCTGTCTGTCTGTCTGTCTGTCTGTCTCTCTCTCTCTCTCTCTCTCTCTCTCTCTCTCGTTGCTCCCTGCTCCCTTTCAATCCATTACCCATCTTGTAGCAAACAGTGTTTTTCTTCTTAAAATGCAGTTTGGTTATGATGCCGTTGTTAAGTTTCTGGTAACCTTAGAGCGTATTTTCCCTGTATAATCTGACATTGGCTCCTCTTTGGCCTTCTTCCTTACCTTTCCTCCTGCCATACGTGCTTGTTAGTCCACCCAGGATTTTTTTTTTCTCAGATGTTCCATGCTCTCCCTCGTCTCCAGACTTTTGTACAAACTATTCCCTTGAGCACTTTTTTCTGGCTCATCAGCTGCTTCCTCCTGCTCCCGGCCCCCTGCCCTGTGCCCCCCACCCATTCTTCTGCGTGGGTGCTTCCTCTGCATCCTTCCAGTTGCAGCTTTAGGAGGTCACTTCTTTTAGGAGACATTCCTTGAATCTTCTTATGTTCTGTGAAAAGACCTTATTCGGTGCCCTTTTCTGCCAAAGCATCATCTACTTCCTTTATCGTATGCTTATCACATAGGGCTGTAATTTTTAAATTTAATTCCATGTCTTCCTGCTAGTTTTTGTGCCAGTGACAACAAGGATCGTATATTTCTTGTTGATTGATATTTAGTGCTTGGTGTTAACCACAATGGAGGCACTAAATAAGTGTTGTTGAATAACTAAATGAGTATAATGACAAAAGAGAAATTCAGGAAAAGAGCTGTTTTTCATAATACCAATGCTGTTTATTCCTCTCCTCCCCCTTTTTTGATAAAAGTGATAAGCTGGAACTTATTTTTATGAATCATTATATATGTGACTGTAACTTGGGGTTCGTATTCATTGGAGTCCATTGTTGTATTTTTCAGGCTGGCTTATTCATTGACAAAGGCATCAAAACAACCAACTCTAGTGCTTCTGACCCAAGGGAATACCTCTGTTTGGATAACAGTGCAAGGTAGAACTGGTTCTTTACAATCCCACTCAAGCCATATCTTGCCAAAGCAGAACTCTCCGATTCAAGCACACTGTGTTCTTTTCTCTGGTAACACGTTTAAAATGAAGTTTTGAAACTTTGTAGAAGGGTCTTGGAAAAAAACATGTATTCTGTGGTTCCCGGTACTGTGGCTGTGCTTTTTTCCTCTTTGAAATATCAAAGAAGTTGATGCCTTTCCCCTTTTTCACTGCTATAAATTGATGTTAGAGTTGTAGAAAGAGAAAGACAAAGTAGAGAGATATGTTGAAAAAGGTTCCAAGTTTGGCATGGAGTATGATTCATTGAAAAACAAGTTGAACTAAGATGTTTAGTCTAATCTCTGAAAACCAAACCATATAACATTTATTCTTAGTGGTCAAAATGGAACATTGCGTTGAACCTATTTCAAAGGGACATATCCCAATGTGATGATCAAGCTGGTTCTGGTTCAGTCATTCGTAGCCTCAGATTCAGTTCATAGCTAGGCTTTAGGTTACTATTTCATAACCATAAAATGTGGTTGGGATATGGAGCTCTCCTACATGCTGTATGTGAGCCAAAATAAATAAAATGTCTCAAATGAAAATAAAATTTTTCTGGAAAAGATGTCAACTTAAAGTCATATTTAGTAGAAACTGTGCATATTATTTTTCTATACTTCAAGTTGATTGGCCAGTTTATGGAGTTGTTAAGGTGCTAGATTTAATAGGCTTTGTCGATAGATACTTAAGAAAAGAATACCAGACCCGACGGTTCATCAGGGAATAAAGTAGGGACCACACTGTAGGTTGGTGACTCTGACTTAAGTTCAAGGCAGCATGCTTGTGACACATTAATAAGGCTTGAGGCCAGGAGAAATCTGGGAAAAGTGCAGTGGGTAAAATTACTCATCTGGGTTCCTCAAAGGTCAAGTTGAACCTAAACTATTTAAGGCAATGATCAGATAGCATTTGAAGACCCAGAAACTTTGGACATTATTTAAATAAAATACAAGGTACTGGGTACCTAATAGCTGACCAGCATATGAAATGGAAAAATAGAGCAGATAAACTTAAGAAGAAAAAGGAGTATATAGATGACAACAAATTATGAATGAAGAAGAGAATATTAGCTGGCAAAGTAAAGAAATATATGCAAAAATGTCATGGCTGCTTTTGTAGTTTTAAAGAATTTATTATAATAGGTACAACTAGTAATGTGTACTTTGCTTAGTATTGCCAGAAAAGTCCTTAAACATAAATAACCTGTTCTCTTCTCTGACTGGAAAAATTATTTATATATGTATGTAAGTATAACAATGGGTATGTGTGTGTGTGTGTATATATATATATATGAATGAAGGAGTAAATATACTTGAGTCCATTAATATTTTAATTAGACTTGACAATAAAACAATTTGCCCACAATGGCTTAAGAAGTTCTTTACCAGACATGTGTATGTGATATGATGAAAATGATAATCTGGGGTGGGAGGGAGGGGAGAGGAAAAAAGAACATGGTAATCTTTCCTCCCTTCTCCATTATTTATTTCTCTAACAGTTTATAAATACATGTACTGATAAGGAACTAGACTCCATTTGTAAGTTGTTACTGAAAGAACTGATTACAGAAGAAAAGTAACAAGACATTTGGCAGCTTGTTTATACATTTGATTTTGTATAAACCGGTGTGTAGAAAATGCCCACTTGTATTCATCCAATTCAGACATTACTAAAAAACTAACATAATGATAAAACTAATATAAATGAGTAATAAGCCAGCCCATGAATTTAACATCAGGCTCGGGGGATCTAGAAGATAATTTAATCTGTTCTTCAAAGAGGAAGTTGACTCAATAATTAATCAGATGAGTCTTTCCTTGTTTCTTAAAGATGTGAAATTACAGGTATCCAAAGATGGGAAATTTTAACAAGAAAGCCCTTGGCTTGAAATTGGAAAATTTCGTCTAGAGAAGTGAAAGAACATTAGAACCACTTAGTACTTTAAAGAGGAGAACAATTAAGGGAGGGTAGGGAAGTGTGCTGAAAGCTCATTGATGATGATAAAAAATGGGGAAAATTAACTGTATTTTCTGTATATACCAAGTAGAAAAGAAGATGAAAATAAAGGGTATCAAAGCAAGTGGTCAATGATTGATTTATATGGACCAGAAGTTCAGAAAAGATGAGAGGGCTATGGCGGAGAATCAGAGGTTTCTTTGTAGTACATTTTTTTTTTTTTGGCTTTCTTTTAGAGCATTGTGTAGTTTCCTTTCCAGACCTCTTCCATCTGCTTGGTTATGTAAGGACTGCAAAGCTATTTGGCAGTAACCACAATGCCAGAAGAGTAAATGTTGGCTTGGAGTCAGCCCTTTTACCTTAGGTCAGAGCTAGTTACAGTAAGGTGACTTGGGTCACATAATCTAAGGATGGATGTGACACTCTTTATCTCCACTGCCACTGTGCCAGTCTACACCTCCACAACCTGTCTGAAACACATAAAGAGCCTCCAGACTGGTCTCCTTGTAGTCCATTCTCTAGAATCTATTCTCCAAATAGCAGCCAGTGATTTGTTATAGAAAAAAGAAAAGAGATTTGATCACATCACTTCCCTGATTCCACGCTTCCATTAACTTTCCATCGCATTTCCATTGAAGATCACGTCCTCACCTGGCACTTACCCACCTCTCTCTCCCATCTCCCTTGCTCCTTACTCTCCAGCCAACTTGCTTGTTGTTGCTGAACATGCTAAGCTCACTCATACCCAAGGACATTTGCACTTGCTCTCAGTTCTCTGTGCATAGCTGCCTTTCCCATCATATACATTTAGTGAGCACCTACTGTGTGCCTACAACTGTGATAGTAGAAATGCTGTGTAGTTTTTGTCTTTTCTTCCCCAGCTTTGTAAAATTAAGATAGAAATGATCTTTATATATATTTTTAATAGGTGACCTTATGGGGTTATTTGAGTTGTTATAGTGGATAGTTTTTGATACCAATTTTTTTGACCTTTTCATTAAGGTCCTTATATGTGTTTTAGAGAGAAGAGAAAGAAAAGGTAAAGTTCAGTCTTTATAATCAATGAGTCAATTAAATACAGTCTATTTTAAATGTAGGCAATTTTAAGATATTGAACTTAGTTTTGTCTGTATCTAAAACATTTAGCACACAACTCAAATTGTACTTGAGTTCACAATATATGTATTTTGAAATACATGATTAATTTATGGAGTAAGCTTATTAGTAACATGTAGTTTAAGAATTTCTGAATACATGCTAGATTGTCTGGTCTGAGTTTTTTTGTTTGTTTGTTTGGAAGTGATTTTCATGCTTATAATGTTCTACAGTGTCCATTCTGTGAGTTGATTTAAAAAAATAAGATATGACAGCAGTTCTCTGGAAACTTGTGTGCAAATAAATGTAAAAATATTTGAAATATAAATAAGTTATAGCTTACGATTTTTTTTGTTTGTTTTGGTCAAATTTAAATCCTGTATCTTGACAGTTAAGCTTACAATTATAAATAGCAAATTTCTATTGCCTTTTCATTACTTAAATAAAAATCTGTTCTTTTTTTATTTAAACCCCAGATTTCGGCCTCATCAGGATGCAGACCCTGAAAAGCCACGTGTTGCTGCTGTAATTGACAGGCTCATTGCTTTTAAAAACAATGATAACGGAGCTTGGGTCAGAGGAGGAGACATTATTGTTCAGAATTCAGCGTGGGTATTCATTGTATATTGACACTGCTGTATTTATTTTTAAGGGATATTTTTTTAAAAAACCAGTAGAATGAAAGTTCAGTGGTGGTTCCTG
Organism: Lepilemur ruficaudatus; assembly: GCA_963574885.1. Classification (NCBI taxonomy): domain Eukaryota; kingdom Metazoa; phylum Chordata; class Mammalia; order Primates; family Lepilemuridae; genus Lepilemur; species Lepilemur ruficaudatus. Next base: position 9,048 of record CAUYRT010049206.1, read on the forward strand.
GAATCTTATTATTATTGCTAACAGACAGGACATGCTCTGAAGAAGTATGCTAGAGTGAACAGACTGCAAATGTTTGGAATCGTCTCATTCGGGTGCTTTTATTGGAACCGAACCTGTCTGGTGACATGGGAGTTTTTGATGAGATTGAACAGAAACTGGGAATTTAACTTTATATAACAAGCATGGTCTATGTCAGAGAGCTAAATAAAGATTTTCAAACTACCTGGATTTTTTTTCCTTCCTCTTCAAGTTTTCTTTCCATTGCCATTCAAAACAAAAGCTGTATAATTCCACCTTAATAAGTCTGTTGACTTACATCTTAACATGACTTGTGGCAGTAAGCGTCTCACTTTTTTTTTTTTTTTCCATTTGTATAATTTTAGGAGAGATTTGATGCATGTTGAGCTAAGATTTGGTGTTCAGTATTTTAGTAGTTTAGAAAAATATGGCTTTTTCCCCCTGGCACTGACATTAGCTTCTTGGCATTTCACCACCATCTCTGACTTTTATCATCCAGAAAGAGTGATATATTGAATCTGTAAGAAATGGCTTGGGTGTCTTGTTGACAGGTTTTGAAAAGAATATCACAATTTAATTGTTTTTTTAAAAATAATTATAAAAATAATAATTCTAGCTAACACTTACATGCTGCTTACTATGTGTCTACAGGCACTGGTTTCGGACCCTTGAAATTATTTAGTATGTTTAATACTCTCAAGAATCCTATGAAGAAGGTTTTTTTATTATTTCAACTTACAGATGGGAAAACTGAGGGAGAGAGGGGTTGAGTAACTTGCCCAAAGTGACACAGCTAAGAATTGGCAAAGCCAAGATTCAAACCCTCACTGTGGATTCTGTGCTCTTAGTTACTGTGAGGGGCAACTTTTGTGTGGCCTTGGAGAGAGTGAATCTTGAGACCTCTTGGATTTCATGATAATTAAATATTGAGAGAATTACTTCTTCTTACATGATATGCTAAATTAAAATCTTCCCACATTCTCTTTTTTTCTCTTTCAGATTTGCGGATAATGGAATAGGACTGACCTTTGCAAGGTCTGTAATTGCTTAAAAATGCTTATTTGATTATTTTAAACTGTGGGATTTTAAAATAACCCTTGATTTTCTTTCTTTCTTTCTTTTTTTCTTTCTTGTGTGGGGGATAACTCACAGGAATGTTTTATCATTTATTAGCATTTTTAAAAAATAGCATCCTCTTCCTGTTACCACTAGAGGGCCAAAAATACATTTTTCTTGATGAATTGAATTTATACCAGAGTAGTAGATTAATACAGTATTCCACAGAAGAGTGCCCATCATAATTTTTGCTTAGAAGAAAATACTTGAGATTTAGACTGAAGTTCTGAAGAAGCAGAGGAAAAAGAAGGGAGTAAAAGTAGGAAGAAGAATAAAAACTCATCTTTTCTTTCTTAGAAGCTGCTCTAACTTGGCAATGGTCTTCAGGAACTAAACTTTTTGTGTTATATATTTTTCTCTAGATAATAGTCACTCTAATTGTCATGTTACATGTGCTGGTAATTTAGTTGTATTCAGAGCAAGTTTGTTTGCAATACTGTTTGAGACTGCAGCAATCAGTTGCTGTTACAAAATTACATTTCATTCGTCTATATATAATTTGCAAACCATTTGTTAATTTACCTAGAGTATTTTCATGGTTTAAAAGCAATTTCTGAAGACTTGATAATGTATATTAGAAAAAGCTATGGGCTGCTTTTAAAATTTTTAGCTTTTATGTTATAGCTTGCCTTCATTTGGGAATAAGTTTAAATTTTCTAGAGAAGCGTGGCTAAGGATTGTTCTTATTTTAACAGCGACGGAAGCTTCCCAAGTGATGAAGGGTCCAGCCAGGAGGTATCAGAATCTCTCTTTGTTGGGGAGAGCAGGAATTATGGCTTTCAGGGTGGTCAGAACAAGTATGTAGGCATTGGAGGAATAGACCGGAAACCTCGGACATTACCTAGGAACAGGTAAGCATTACTTTATTTATTTATTTATTTATACAATTTATTTTTTATTTTTATTTTTATTTTTGAGGCAGAGTCTCACTCTGCCGCCTGGGCTAGAGTGCCGTGGCGTCAGCCTAGCTCACAGCAACCTCACACTCCTGGGCTCAAGTGATCCTTCTGCCTCAGCCTCTTAAGTAGCTAGGACTACAGGCATGCACCACCATGCCTGGCTAATTTTTATATATATATATATATATATATATATATTTTTTTTTTTTTAGTTGGCTGATTAATTTATTTCTATCTTTAGTAGAGACGGGGTCTCACTCTTGCTCAGGCTGGTTTCGAACTCCTGACCTTGAGCGATCCTCCTGCCTCGGCCTCCCAGAGTGCTAGGATTACAGGCGTGAGCCACCGCGCCCGGCC
>CAUYRT010049207.1:84-47306 GCA_963574885.1 Lepilemur ruficaudatus
CCCCTCAGGCCCCTCACTCCCCTCAGCCCCCTCAGCCCCCTCAGCCTCCTCAGGCCCCTCAGGCTCCCTCAGCCACCTCAGGCCCCTCAGGCTCCCTCAGCCACATCAGGCCCCTCAGGCTCCCTCAGCCCCCTCAGGCCCCTCAGGTGGGCGGAGCGTCTCTGGGGGGTGGTCTGGGGACCCTCGGACGCCCGGCCTGAGGGACCAGGAGGATGGAGACTCCTGAGGGCCCGCGAGGACACCGCATCTCCTCTGCTCAGTGGTCGAGCCGCGCAGACTCCGCGCCTTCAAGCCGACGTCGGGTTTTGCGGGAGGAGGAGACAGACTCCCACCCCAGCCTCCCCTAGGGAGGGCGCCCGCGGGACCACACGTCGCTGCAGCGTCACCCGCCCACGGCGCCGGGAGTGCTTGTGGCTCCAGCAGGTGCCGCGGGAGGACCCTGACCCTGCGCTCGACCCAGGCGTGGTCTCCTCATCCGTAAAGGGGGTCACGGCACCCCCGGGTGTAAGAGCCCCGTCCAGGTGTGTGCGGGGTCGACCAGTGCGGGGGCCCTTCCGCGGGTCAGGACCGGACGTGGCCCCTCCAGGGACCGCGCCCTGCCTGCCCCGGAGTCCCGGGGTCCCGCCTGGCGCCGCCTGCCCGTCCTGCGTGGGAGGCGCTGGCCTCGGTCCCCTGCGCAGCCCCGGGAGGCCCGGACACCCGCGTGGGCACGCGTGCCTGTGCCCTTCCCGCCTGCCCCGTGGCACCCGAGCCCCGGCAGCGAGCGGGCGGTGCCCGGCCAGGCCCTCCCTGGGCTGGCGGCTGCAGCGTTCCCGCCGGCCGGCAGGGTCACCTGACGTGGAGCCACCTCTCGGCTGCGCTGGTTTGACAGGCGCAGGAAACATGCATCAGACACGTCTTGCGACCTCCTCGCCGCCAAACGGCCCCTCCGACGCACCCCAGAGGCCATGGCCGGCAACTCCGCGACGGGTCGCGGGCTCTGGTCACAAACCGCGGGGACCTTCCTTCCCGAGGCGCCCTGCGCAGGCCGGCTCCACCTCGCTGCTTTTATTGCGTCCGTTTCCTCGGCGGGAAAATCGCCGAGGACTTGCGCGTTTTCAATCGGCCACGTCCAGTGCGGTGACGTGCGGAATTGGAGCGAGCCAGCCTCACCCCACCCCCACGTACCGCCCGCCGCTGGGCTTGGGGGAGAACCGCCACCGGAGGCTCCTGGGGGCAGCGAGCCCCCCACCGTCTCGGGGGCCCCCCTCCTTTGTCGAGCCACCGGGTGGGCAGCCTGGGCGTGGCTGCCAGCTCCGGCCGCCCCTGAAGAGCAGAGCCGCTGCCGGGCACGTGGCGGGGCTCGGCACTCAGCCTCCAGCAGGCCCTGCCCCTCACCCGATGTGCCCCCGAGAGGAGGGGCTCTGGGCACCGCCCCTCCCAGTGCTCCATCCGTGGCACCCCCACTCGGCGTGGCTGCCGTGGGGTCTGGAAGTGCCGCCCCTGCCCCGCTTGCCTGCCGGCTGCCCGACGCTGCCCGACCTCCCACAGCTGCGCAGACCCTGGGCGGCAGGACGCAACTGTCCCCGAGTCGGGGCAGGGGACACAGATGGCCCCAGAGACCAGGTGGCCACGGCAAGGTCAGCCTAGAGTGTGACCGGGCAAGACCCAGCTCTGCTGCCTGCCCAGCGCCCCGCCCCAGCCCGGCCAGAGAGTCCAGGACCATGAGGCCCCTGCAGGTACCGCTGACCAGGGACACTCCCTGTGCCTCAGTGTCCCCGCTGACGGGCTGAAGGAGGGGGCGAGTGGCAGATGGTGCTGGTGCATCGTGGACTGATCCTGGTGGCTCCAGCTGCGTGCACAGGGCAGGGCCAGTGGGAGGAGCAGGGGTGGGGCGTGGCTGTCAGGGTCCCCAAGAGGCTGGCGTGTGGGGCGGGTGGCCCAGACCCAGGAGGGTGCCCTTTCCCGCTCAGCACTGCTCGCAGCTGTGGCCCGGCTGGGGAGCGCCCGGCGACAGCGTGAGCCCCACTGTGTGCAGGACCTGGGCCGGGGGAACTTTCCCTGACTCTTAGTAATAGACCCCTGGTGTAGCCAGCGCTTGGCACCCGGGACAAGAGCTTCACTTCCCAGTCTCAGGCAATGGGACATACGCAGAAGTGGCCAGTGTCATTTCTGAGACTCGACCCTAAAGGGAGAGGTGCACGCTTCTTCCCTATACCCCCTTTCTGCCGGCCAAAATGCAGGCGTGATGGCCTGACTCCAGCAGCCGTGTTGAGCCATGTGGTGCCCTGCAGGAGGAAGGCAAGCACAGCAGAGGGCAAGACGGGAGGACACAGGGTCCCTGCAGCACGGAGCTGCCCACGCACGAGCCTGGACAGCCTCTCTCCGGACCCTGGGAGGCCAATGTGAGTATTTGGTTGTTTAGGATTTCTGTCAGTCACCAGCAAGGCCAAATCCTAATCCTGATCCTAGGTGACAGTTCCTAGAGAAATTTCTGGGCATTTCCCCCGCCTCGAGCCCCCACGGCCCCGCAGACTTTCATGACAGCCCCTTTGGCACTGACGGGGCAGCGCAGACCGGAGGTGCTGTGGGTGGTTGGAGGTGACCTCAGCAGCTGACCCCAGGGCCCGGGTCAGGAGACCAGCTGACCTGGAGCCCGGCCCAGTTCTTTTCAAAGCTCCAGGACACATGTATCCCACAGAACTTTCTGGAAGTCTTAGAGCACGAAGGCCAGGCCCCTCCCTGCCCCTCACGCTGCAAAACAGGGTCTGGGAAGGGGCCCAGAGAGCTGCCAGCAGGTGGCCAATCTGGCTGTCCTGGTCACTGTCTCTCGGGTCACTGAGCACCGCTGGGCCACCCACCCGCTCACCTGAGCCCCAAGTCCAGGGAAGGCCTGGTGGGGGAAAGTTCCGGTGGTCGGATGGCCTGGAAACGGTCTTGGGCTCGGGCAGAGCCACAGCTCAGGAAGCCAGTGGCAGCCAGGCCCTACTGGGGGTGGGAGGCCAGTTGGCCGAGGGTCCCCCCCACCCTCCGCCTGCTGGGTGCCTGGGGCCTACGCAGGAGTCAGGGGTCGGGGCAGGAGGGAGGCTGAGGAGCGGAGGGAGAGTGGCCGGGCCGAGGACAGCACACGACGCTGCCCCAGCAGCCCCAGCGCCCAGCGCCCAGGCGGGAACCCTTCGCAGACCCGGCTCGGTGTGGGCAGGGAGGATCCATACCGTGGCCTCCAGGAGGGTGAGGGCGTGAATTTCTGGTGTTTCACGGCACCGGTCTGTGGCACTTGGTGATGCAGCCCCAGGACACTGACACAGCCCAGGCCCCTGAGCACCCCGGGGCAGAGCGGGGTCTGGGCGGGCGCAGCCAAGACGTGGGGGCCAGTGATGAGACCACACGCCGTCCAGGTCGAATCACTGCGTTTTACTAAGTGCACAGGTCCACTGGGTGTCCGAGCTCGTCCCCGTGGCAGCAGAACCTCCCAGAACTTTCCACGTGCAACTCCGGCGTGGGATCCCAGCCCCGAGTCCCCCCGCACGACCCACCTGGCCCGTTCTCGCGGCACGAGCATCAACCTGTCCGTGTGGAGTAAGTTGCGTTCTCAGCAAATCCGTTAGAAAACTAGAGTTCATTCCCTGGGCGTCTACCCTAGAAAACGACGGTGCACGGGTCGGGTGGCGTGTGCGGCGTGACGTTCACCGGCGGGGGCCTGGCCACTGGTACACGGTGCGTACAAAACGGTTAAAAGTGTGCGTCAGTACTGAAGGCATTATGAAATATTCTTTGGAGCATGGACAAAAGTGCAGACAGTCAAAGGCATCAGCGCGGGGGGGCGGCTGCAGCCGCCAGCGGGCCGGAGGACGGGGGTGCGGCGGGGCGGGGCGCGCGCTATCCCGGACAGATGGAGTCGTCTGGAGGGTTGGGGCTCCAGCCGGTGAGACCCTCCTGCCCTGCGCTTGTCCCTCGCTGGCCCGACCGGGGCGGGGTCCGGGGGGTCCGTGCCTGGCAGGGGGGGCGGGGGCGGCCTCGGTGAGGTCCTGTCGACGTGCATTAAGGCAACGACTTTGTAAAACCGGGTGGAACTGGATGTGGGCGCAGAGCGCCGGCACACGCCTGCCTGGGGCCCTTCCCCTCCTCACCAACACCTGGCCAAGGGTCAGACACCGAGGATGTCTCAGGATGGGCCACCGGCCAGACTCAGTGTCCAGAGGGCCAACCAGGGGCACCAAAGGCAGGTGTCCACGCCTGGAGCTCGCTCGACGCTACGTCCCACCCTGCAAATGCCTTTAAAACCTCTGGGGAGGGCGCCCTCCCTCCTCCTTCCTCTACCCTGTTTCCCAAAGGCTCTCCCGCCAACCTCACCTCCTCCGGGGGCCACCGTCCCCCCACCCTCATGACCAGGTTCAGCAAACTGTGACGAACACGGCACAGCTGCCTAGGACAGCCACACACTCCCCACGGCCGCTACGGCCTGCAGGCCACGCAGGCCCAGCCTCTCCACCCCGAGGCCCGGACGCAGACGCCTGGGAGTCTGCACGGGGGCAGGGTCGAAGGGTCAGAGGGCAGGCCCGTCTGCGCCAGGGCTGAGGGCAGCTGATGGCCCCGCTGGCGTCGGATCCCGCAGAGGCCCCCACTGGGACGCCAGGCGCCCGGACACCCTCGGAGCCTCTCCTGCCACGGTGGATCTCCCTGTCCAGACCGTCCCTGTCACACCATGCTGTTTGGTGGCCCGTGTCCTCGGAGGCTGTTGAAATGTCATCCTCCCAAGATCCGGGGCACCTGCTTGTGACCCCAACTCCGCACCGGATCCACCGCTCAGGTGAGCAGGAAATGCACCGACACCGGCGCGGTGTTTCCGGAAAAGCCTCCCAGCCCCATCGGCTCCTGTGGTTTCTGGGAAGCATCTAGAACTACCTCTGGGCCCAGCTCTTCCCATGGAGACTGGGGTGCTCTGTGTGGGGCGTCCCCAGGACACAGGGGCTTCCTCCTCCTTCCCTCCCATATCAACCTCTCGGGCCCACGACCACCAGCCTCCAGCTCAGGGAGGGGACAGACTGATACATTAACCATTCACGGCACCCAGCTGGGGACTCTCCTCGGGGTGGGGACTCGGGGGATGGGCCCGGGGCTTAGGGGCCACCAGGGAGATGCCCCCACACTGCCAGCCTCCTGTTGGGGGATTGAGACGAGGCCCCCAAAGGTAGGGGTTTGCGAGGGGCCCCCGCACCTGTCCCGCTAGGACCACAGTGCGGGAGAGGAACAGGCCCACTCCCCAGCAGTCCAGTGCAGGCTGTCAGGAGGACGCCAGGGACCTCAATTTCGCCTGGACAGGAGAGGGAGATGCTGGGCCAGGAAATGTCGATGGCAGACGGGGACATGGCCAGGGCGGGGCCGTGGGCGGCCGGGCCGGGCCAAGCATCTGAGGAGGACACGGAGCCACCAGCATCCCAGGGCCAGCCGGACTCCAGGACGCCCTGGCCCCAGCCCAGCTGCTGCGGCACTCGGCAGACCCCACCCTCTGCATGGCTCCGGTGGATCCTCTGCCACTGCCGCCCAGGAGCCCCGGACAGCCAGAACGCCCACCCCAGGGCTCCATGCTCCAGAACCATCTGCAACTCCTGGAGTCAGCACTGCTCCCTTTCGGCTCCTCCCCAGCGGCTGAAATCCAGCACAGCAGACCAGAGACAGGAGGACTGCCAGGGCCGGAAACCTGGTGTGTGCACACGTGTGTGTCAGAGTGTGCCTGTGTGAGTGTGCACATGTGTATCAGAGTGTGCACGTGTGTCAGAGTGTGCCTGTGTGCACATGTGTATCAGAGTGTGCACGTGTGTCAGAGTGTGCCTGTGTGCACATGTGTATCAGAGTGTGCATGTGAGTGTGCCTGTGAGTGTGCACGTGTGTATCAGAGTGTGTGTCAGTGTGCCTGTGTGCACGTGTCAGAGTGTGCCTGTGTGCACATGTGAGACACTGTGCCTTGTAAGTGTGCACGTGTGTCAGAGTGTGCATGTGAGTGTGCCTGTGTGAGTGTGCACGTGAGACACTGTGCCCTGTGAGCATGCACGTGTGTGTCAGAGTCGAGTGTGTCGTGTGGGTGTGCACGTGTGTCAGAGTGTGCCTGTGAGTGTGCACATGTGAGACACTGAGCCTTGTAAGTTTGCACGTGTGTCAGAGTGGAGTGTGTCGTGTGGGTGTGCACACGTGTCAGAGTGTGCCTGTGTGGGTGTGTGCGCCTATGTGCTTGCATGGGGGTGTGGTGAGCATGCAGGTATACACGTGTGTGCAGGTGTGTGTGAGCACACGTATGTGCCAGTGGGCACATGGGGGTGCATGCTCTAACCTCTGCCACCCCTGCCGTGAGGGGCACTGGCCCTCGCCACACGCACGCGCCCCGGGAAGCGCAAACACGTCCCGCAGCAGCGCCTGGCCTCCCTCCCGGGCCCTTCTCTGGGGTGAGGAGCCGGCAGTGGACGCCGCCCCGCTCAGGCCAGGGGCTCCCACGCCGGGGCCCCAGCATCCCACTCAGACACGCGCCTCCCTCTTCCCAGGAGCAGAGGCTTCACAGTGGCCACCACGCGCCCCTCGCCCTCCCGCCGCAACACGACCAAGACGCTCCAGCCTGGCCCGCGGCAGCAGGGCTTCGGGAGGGGAGGCGCCGGGCTACAGTCCTCACGGAGCCCCCGGCGCCCCGGGGAGGGGACTGTGGAGCACACATGGCACCGGGCGGGGACAGCACACAGGCCTCCCCCCAGGCCTGGAGCAGGCGTGGGGAGGGTGGGCTGGCTGGTGCTGGGTTGGTCTGGACGAGCTCAGCCCCCTCCCTGTGGACCCCCAGTGGGAGCCTCCCTGAGCGAACGGGGCTCAGACCACAAGGAACCCACAGCGTCCACACTGGAAGGGGCTTCTCACCACCACAGGCCCCGGAGACCCAGAGGGCAGCTCCGTGCACAGGGAGGTAGGGTGGGGGAACCGGGGGCCCTGGCCAGGGTGGGGTGGGTAGGGAGGCTGCAGCAGCGGTGACTTGACCACATGGGAGGCAGACACGGCTCCCCAGAGACCCCTGGGCCCCTGGGCCCCAGGTCAAAGCTGGGGCGTGTGACCCTCAGATGCTGCTTTCAAAGCTCTTCCCACAGGCAGGACAGCCCACTCGCTGGCCATGAGGCCCCCCAGGGTGAACGGACTCAAAGCAGAAGTGGCGTGAGGGTGGCCGAGGGCTCTTTCTACAAGTGGTGTTCGGGGTGTTTGCCCCCCCAGCCCACCCGCTGGGGAGCCGCCGCTCCAGAGAGCCCAGCCCCCCCTGCAGGGCTGTCACCCCACGTGGCACCGGCGCTGAGGACCAGACCTGGGGGCCCGCTGCTTTGCTCAAGGCTGCCCCGAGGGCCCAGGAGGCCAGGACGGGAGGAGGCTGGGCCCAGGATGGGGGTGACACGTCCCCCGAGACCCCGAGAGCCAAGGGACTGGTGAGTGGAGGACGGGGCAAGGGCGGAGAGCTCAGGGGGGACGGGAGGGAGAGGCAGGACCCCCAGCTGGGCCGAGGCAAGGGTGATGTCCACTGACTGTGGGGACAAGCTGGCAGCGTGCGGCGCAGGCCTGTCGGGGTGGGGGACAGGCCAGGTGGGGCCCCGGCTAAGAACCGTGAGGGTCTGGGTGGGTCTCGTGGTGCTGGCCAGCACCCAGCCGGGGCAGGTGGGAGAGCAGAGAGCCATGGCCGAGGCTACGGGAGCCCCACAGACCCCCTTTCGGAGGAACCTGCAGAGCTGGTGCCCGGAGGGTCCGAGACTCACTCTGGGCCCCGGTTTGGTTCCGAGGCCCCACCCCCTTCTCAGCTGCAGGCGAAGGTCCCAACCCCAGGCCACTCCCCGTGAAAGACCCCTCAGAACCCAGGAAGGACGAGAAGACGCTGACCAGCAGCTCTCTGGCCGGGCGCCCGGGAGGCAAGAGGGCGTAGCCCGCTGAGCCCACAGAGGTGGCAGCGGCAGGGACCTGGTGGCAGGGGCCAGCCACGCCCTCCTGCAGCTGCCTGGCGGGCTCAGAACCAGGCCCCAAGGCCACGATCATCCCCAGCTCTGCTCCGGACCCCGCACCCTCACCCCGGCGGCCCAGGGCCTGTGACCACTGCAGCCCCCACACTGGTCTGCTCCCCACGCCGCTGCCGCTTGGCGCTCCTGGGGCCACCAGGGCCCCCTGCCCACCCCTCCAGCACTGTGGGAAAAGAACTTTCCTGCGATGTTGCCGCGGGCGCCCCCGCTCCTCGGCCCCCACAAACCCCACACACCCCACACACCCGTCACTCTATGAAAAGGGCCCCGAGGGTTCCAGCCTGGAAACCTCCGTGGCAAGAGCCAGAGCAGGCATCCTGCGGCCTCACTTCCTGGGCCCCGCCCAGCCCACGTCTCCAAAGGGGCCCTCGCCCGTGGCGGAGCGCGGCGGGGGCCCGCAGGGCGTGCAGAGGTCTGAGTCCGTGTCCGACTCGCCCTCGGCAATGTAGGGTCTGACTTTGGCGCAGGGCGCCACGGCCGCGTAGCAGCTGGTGAGGGCGTCCAGGTTCTCCTTGGACTGGGAGATGCTGAAGCCACTGAAGGAGCGCTCCAGCTCCTCGTGGTCCACCGAGGGGATGGAGATGGATGTGTCGCTGTCCCGCAGGGCGCCCTCGTGGGGCCGGCAGGCTGGTGCGTCCTCCTGCCTCAGGAACTCCGTGCTGGCCCGGCTGCCCCCGCCGTAGGCTGACAGTGACCGCTCGTGGGCCGGTGGCGGCGGGATGCGCACCAGCGAGCCGTGGTCCCCCACAGGGGAGGTGCCGTGGCCCTGGCGCGCGTGGCTCTGCTGCCACGAGGTGGAGGGTGGGCACTGGGCCGTGGGCGCGGCTGGCGGCGCGGAGAAGTTCTTCTGGCCAGTGGAACTGGTGGAGCGCACGATCTTGATGATGCAGCCGTGCTTGTCCACCTGCTCCCGGCTGTCCTCCGGGCTGTGGTACGGCGGCGCCGGCTCTGGCTCCTTGGCCCCGAAGTAGGCCTCCGTCTCCGTCGGCGGGATGCCCATGCGCTGCATGTAGATGCTCACCAGGAAGTCCAGCTTCTTCTCCATGGACAAGACCTGCAAGAGGCGCTGCTGGGCCTGGCACTCAGGGAGGGGGAGATGCGGAGGGTCCTGGGCTGGTCCCCGGGGAGATGTGGGGGGTCCCGGGCTGGTCCCTGGGGAGATGTGGGGGTCCCGGGTGGTTCCCTGAGGAGACGTGGGGGGGAACCACTGTTCCCAGGAGGAGGGGTGGGTGCAGGAGGTGGACCCAGGGCACCTGAGCGTCTGACCCCACTGGTCAGTGTGTGCCGCAGGGCGTCACGCCGGGGGGCCCTCATGTGTCTGGGCTGCCCCTGCTGCCTGCTGAGCATTGGCAGTCAGAGCAATCGCTCCAGCGAAGGGGTCGGCTGCTCCTCACCCCCAGCGCAGGCACGGGTGGTGGGGTCAGGCAGGAGGGCACTGGAGGAAGGCCGGCCAGTGTGACCCCCGGCAACCTCCCTGGGGAACCCCCCAAGGGATGCGCGAATGCGAGCTGTACCTGGCAGCTGCCCCGACCCGGGCACTGTGGCCCTCGGGTGCTGTCAGGAGGGAAAGTGCCTGAGCCCAGCGGTGGCCCGTGGTGGGATCTGTGAGGTCTGCCTGGAGCAGCCACAGCTGGGACGGGGCCATGTGTCCCCGGGGCTCAGGACCGCCCGCCCGGCCTCTCCTACCTGCCTCTCCACCTTCCCGAGACGCCCCATCATGCTGACGTCCTCCGGCAGCTCTGCCTCCGCCGGGCCCTTGGTGCGGTCCTTGTCTGTGATGGCCGGGCCCCGCCCCACGATCTGGTCCACTCTACCGGGAACAGAGACCCGCCCCCATACATGAGTTCGGGTGGGTGCAGCAGAGCCCTGGCCCTCTCCTCCTGAGCGAGGCCCAGCCCAGAGCCGGCCGGGGGGCAGTGGGTGCCAGGCCAGGTGGACACTGGTGTGTCCCTGTCACCCTGACATGCTGGGGTCCTGTGCCCAGTCCGTCCTGTCCCAGGGGATCTGGCACATTAGTGAGGAGTAAAGTGAGGGAGCCCCCACCTCGGTCCAACCCCACTCGGCTCCTCCTGGGGCTCCCGCCCCACCACCCACCCACCCCCTTCCCCGGCCGGGGCTTGCTGGAGGCCCAGAGGGTCACTTGAGGGCTGGCGGGCGCCCAGCTGTGCTGCGCCTGAGCCACACCCACCCTGAGCTTTACTCCCACATAATGTGCCACCGCGGCGCTGGCCCACCTGGGTTGATGGGACAGAGTTAAACATCTACAGCAGGAACAACAGAAGCGGGAGGCAGTGAGAGCCACGGCTCCATGCACCAGGACAGGGCGTGGGGGACAGAGAGCAGCACAGAAACCACCACATACAGACCGGGGGGGAGAGACGAAGCCGCTGCCAACCAGAGAGGCTGTAAGTGTGCATACATGTTCACATGGATGTGCATGTGCACACATTTGTGTGCATGTGCTTGCGTGTGCATATGTGTACACATGGGTGTGTGCATTCATGTGTGATAGTGTGCTATGTACATGTGCACACAGGGGTATGCACATGTTTACACACATGTGCATGCATGTTCACACAGATGTGCATGGCATTCATGTGTGTGTTTGCATATGTGTGCGCATGGGTGTGTGCACTCGTGTGTGATATACCATGTTGTGTATATGTGTGCATGGGTATGCACATGTTTACACATGTGTGCAGGATGCAGAATTCGGCCAAGTTCCTCTCCAACGAGGCGGCAGGTGACCAGTGACAGTGAGAAGGGAAGGAGGCTCTTCACGGGGCAGGGGCATCTGTCTGACCGGCGTGGCATCCACAGATGCACACGGCCCCGTGGATAGGAGGCCCTTGTGGGCGGGCAGGGGCCACAGGGAGCTGTGGGCTGAGAACTCATGAGGAAGCAAAGGCCCTGCGCTAAGTCTACAAGCCCAGCTGGGCGAACGCAGCTCCAGACGGGTGTGACCGGGCAGGGCTGACCCAGGTGAGGTCCTGTCTGGCTCTGGACTAGAGCCTCACGCGTGACGTGCACCACGGCGGCGCCACACCAGCCAGACAGGGCCATACCCACCTTCTGCCTCTGACGGGTAGGGGAGGGTGGGGGGATTCAGGCTTGCGACAGCCACGCTGCAGCCCCTCATGCTCCGCCGGGCGCCATGCTGGGCTCATGCAGGGGCCGGGCGGCGGGGGGAGCCGGGCTCGCTGGTCTTCCCACGTGTCACACGTTCCAGGCACAGACGCTCGGCACCTTCACCCCTGCCACATGACGGGCCGCCCACTCGGTCCCATGGGAGCCTGGAACAAGGGCTCGGCCCGGAGCTGCTGCTGCTGGGGCCAGGACAGGGTCCTCCGAGACCCTGGCCACCTCCTGCCTTGACACGCTGGGGTGGGGTGAGTGCCTGGACGGGCCTTCTGCCCTCCTCTGCGTGTCTCTGCCAGGGCCTCCCGGCTCCTGGCTCTGAGTGTCCGGCTGCGGTCCCTGCAGCAATGCCCAGAGCACGGGGCTTCGATCTCAGGGCGCTGCAAACGCTGTCCTGCGCCGTTCCCACGGACTCCCCTCTCATGGGCAGAGCACTGGCTCGAGACGTCCGGCACACTGACCCCCGGCACATAGCGCTCTGCTCCTGGGCTATCAGCCGGGCGGTGGCGGCTGTGGTCGCCCTCCACGTGCCTGCTTCCACCACAAGCTCTGCCCCTCCTCCACCAGCAGGGCCCCGCGTCCTCCCTGCCAGTCATACTGACTGGTGATGGCAGCTCGAGCCTCGGGGCCCTGCTCGGTGCTGGATGCCTGGTGGGGGTCTCATCTGTCTTCACGGTGGCCTAGAGGCCGGCGCTGCCACCACCGACCCTCACCCGTACGGAAAGAGCTGCAGAGGCTCCAAGACCCGCCTGGGGCCACACGGCACCAAGAGTGACCCCAGTTGGGGGCTGGCCTTGGAAGGCACCTTGGCAGCCTCTGTCCCTGTATCTGATCCTGGAGGTGCTGCCCAGGTGGGTGTCGCAGGGGACGTCCGTGGAGGCCCCGCCTTTCCCAGGAGGACCTGACACCCCGCACAGCCTGCCAGGCCCTGGCCCAGGAGCAGAGAAAACCCCAAGTCCCCTGTGTCTGTGGAGAGAACCGTGGGGTGTTGCCGTCATGTGGCCTGGAGCAAAGGGCCGGCCATTCACAGAGACAGGCGGGCGCGGCGCCAGCGTCCTAACCTAGGCGAGTACTGGGGCGACTCTCGCGGAGGGGCGGTGGGTCCTTTGGTGGGGTACTTCTTGTGCCGGGGAGTTGAAGGGGGTGGGGGGCCCACAATCATATCTACCCTGGCAGAGCAAACAGAAAGAGACACCAGCAAATGCATCGTGAGAGCAACATGAGAGGGACAGTCGGCGAGAGAGTGGCAGGAACAGAAGGAACAACCCGCCTGAAAAACTACAGCGATGCTTTGCAAAAACACGGGAGGCGGCGACACCACGCCCGCTGGACCTTGGAGCGTCTGGAGCGGAGCCATGTGTGCGCCTGCGCATGCCTTGGCGTGACCTACCCGTGTCTCAGGCAAAGCATCTGCCTCCAGGAGCTGGGCGCACGTGACCGGGGAGTGGCACACGCAGCGGGAGCCCAGCCCTGGGAGGCGCCGGCTGCGCAACACCGTCTAAGGCAGCGTCAGCGACTGACGACAAACACCCTGAGTCCCTCGGGTTGGCTGATTTGTTTCGTTTGTTTTTCCAGACAGAAAAGGAAGGAAAAGGGAAACTGAGGACGGAAGAGCCTGTAGAACAAACACGGCCGGGGAGGGAGATGTGGAGGCACCTGCAGCAGTCGCGACCCGGACACTCTCGCACGCCCACGCACCGCACACGGCTCGCGTCAGCCCACGCTCTGGGGGGGCGCTGCACCAGGGAGGGGCCCTCACGGGCAGAAGCATGAAATCAACTCAGAACAACTCACGACACCAACCGCACGGCCTCCTTACGGGTACCGCAAACACACAGGCGTGTGCGGTGCTTGCTGTATGTCGCTGAGGGTGCACACCTGTGTGTGTGTGGACTTGTGGGACACCTGTGTGTGGGCACCAGGCTAGGGCGTGGCTATGTGCACAGGTGCACATGGAGTGGACATCGGTCCGTGTGTGCACGCCTATACATGTCTGTACATGAGAACGCACATGTGTGCACAGGTGTGCTCAGGCCCCTGCCTGTGTGTGTGTGTATACGTGCACGCATACATGACTCTCAGAGTGAGCAGGTCAGTTTTCACACACGCAGGGCAGACACAGAGGAGCGAGTGTGCGCCCAGCTACCGCGAGCCTTAGACATGCGTCCCATCCAGCGGCTGCTCAGGAGGTGGCCTGCCCTCCAGAAGGTGCCACGTGGCATAACTGATGCCTGGTGGAGCCCACAGAAACCCTGCAGCTTCATCTCTCAGTAGAACTACTCCACTTCCAATGCACATGCACACGCGTGCACATGTGTCCACATACATGTATGCATCAATGCACGTGTGCATACATGGCACAGCACACAGGGTCACAAATGAACACACCCACACATTTGCACGCACACACACAGGAGCACATGTACATACACCCATGTACATGCACACATTCAGGGACCCACACGCATGTACACTCACGAGTGCATACATGTGCACACGTATATGCGTGAGTGCACACACACACTTGCCCACACAGTGTGTGTGGGGAAGATGGAAGAGACAACAGAAACATTGAAAACAGACCGTGAAGACACAGCAGAAAGCTGAGGAGAGGCCCGCACACCCTCCCACGCTGGCCCCCTTGGGCGCTCCCCATCGGGCCACGCTTGGGCCCGAGTCCCGGCCGGGCAGGCAGGTGGCGGCTCTTGCCTGGACTGCAGGCTCTTGATGCGGGACAGCATGTCCAGGTGGCCAGCAGAGTACTGCTCGATGACGTCCATCACGTCGTACGGCCGCAGACTCTCCTTGAACTTCCGCTTGGACACCAGGAACCGCATGACGCTGCAGGGGTGTGGGCAGGGCCGTGAGCCCCGGCCAGAGACACCCGGCCACACTGACCAGGCTGGCTCCGGTGACTCCGAGGTCATGGCCCATGGAGAGGGCTGGATGAGCAGCCTCTCATCTGGACCACTCCCGTGGTTTCCTGGCCGTGGGGCAGCACAGCCCTCCCCCCCACAAGTCCCCGCCGCACCAGACGCAGGCGATGTAAGCTGCTTCGTACACAACCAGGAGCCAGACTCATGGGGGTGCCAGCCCCGAGGCCCCGTCCCCAAACCAGCCCCCGAGGCTCGCACGCCCAGAAGAGTGGACCCCAGAACACCTGCCGCACCGCGCAAGCTCCTCACCACACGGCTCTGATGCTGACTTTGAGGCCCGGGGTCAGGTCCTCGGTCACAAACTCGCAGTTACAGCTCTTGTCATCCACGATGTCCTCCCCCGGGAGACTTGCTTCTGGGTGGAAGGAGACAGACCGTGAGGGGACATCGCACCTGGGGCATCACACCTGCCGTCCCGCGGCGCATGCTCCCCAGGCAGGCGTCAGGGGGCCCTCATGCCCCCCAGGCACCCTGCCAGGCGCACCTCCCATCCTGGAGACCTGCCCCTCTGTCCAGCCCCTGCAGCTGGTCCTGTGGCCAGGACCGTCTCCGCAGGCTGTGGCCAGAGGGTGGCCGATGTGAGGGTTTAAAAGGGCATTCCTGCCAACCGATGACGGGTATGCAAAATGTAACGTTGCCACACAACAGGATAGCAGCACACGCCACAGCACGGATGAAGCATGACACGCCATGCTCAGTGAAAGGAGCCACGCAGCGGGCCACGCGTATGATCCCACTCATGCGAGACACCCACAAGACTGGGGGTGGCTGGGGCTGGGGATGGGATGGGTGACTGCCAACGGGCACAGCTTTCCTTTGGGGCGATGAGAATATTCCGGAACGAGACTGAAGTGATGGCTGCACAACACTGAAAGTACTAAATGCTGCTGAATTTGTACAGCGGGGGGCTTCCTGCCCCAGAGCCAGGGGAGGGGGCGCCACGGCCACACCCACCTTCCGAGTCCTGCCGAGACGCGGCTCCCTTGATCCGGAAGGCCTGGCGCGCCCGGCTGCGGTCCCCGAAGCTCCAGCTCTTGGGCACCTTGCTGGGGCTGTCCTCCAGGCTCTGGTCGGCGCTGGGCGACCGCCGCACGGTCTGGGCCTGGGGGGACCCCTTCCCCTTGGCAGCCACGCCTCGGGGGCTGGAGAAGACACGATCTTTCAAACTGACCTTCTGGCTGCTCCCGCAAGAACCGACAGACAGACAGACAGACAGACGGACACAGAGAAACAGCGAGAGAAGTCACGCTGGCAAGAAGTCGGCCTGAGTCTGCAGGTGCGGACACGGACCACGCGGGGGAGGTGCAGGACCACGGCGGGGGCAGCTGGGGCGGCGGCTGAGGGACCAAGCACAAGGGAGGGCGGGAGGGGCGGTGGGGGGGCAGCAGACTCCCGCGGCCGGTATGGAGCGCAGCTGTGCTGGGAGGTGGTGGTGACATCTGCGGACTTTTTCTTTTCTGGGACAGGGTCTCACTCTGTCACCCAGGCCGAGTGCAGCGCTGCGATCACCGCTCGCCACAGCCCCGAGCTCCTGCTCCAGGGACCCTCCCGCCTCAGCCCCCGCAAGCAGCTGGGACTGCAGGACTGTGGACTCTCGAACCACTTCCTGCTGCCACCGGCAGGCGCCAGACCCTCCTCACACTGTCCTGCCCACCAGGTGACACTCGGCAGAGTAGTCCCCAGATGCCGGGGTGATGGCTCTTCCCTGGGCACCTTCCGTCTGCCGGGCCTGGCATATCCGCCCTGCCAGCCCTTCCACGGCCTCCTCCACGTGCCTCCAGACCTGGGTCTCCAGCAGACTGGCCCCTTCTTGTCCAGCCACATCCTGGGCCTTTCCCGCCACCCCGGGGAGCCTCCTGGGAGGAAGGGGCTTTGCGGGGCTTGGGCTGCCCCATGTCTGGGCTCCGCCCACAGCAGGACATGCCCATCCTGAGAACCAAATGCCCCGGCACTGGAAGGATGGAAAGAATGAGGCTGGCCCCAGGGCAGTAGGACTGTGGCAGCCACCAGGCCCGCGTAGCCGAGTGAGGCTCACGGCTGTGTCCAGCCAGGCTGCTGTCCCCACGTTCTTGAGGGTCCTCGGGCCTCCCTGTCCCCAACGCCCACCCGCTCCAAGGAGACAGGATGGTGGAGCGTGGCGGGCACCAGACAGGCGTGGCCTCCCTGCAGTCTGGAGAGCTCAGGCCCTGCTCCCTTCCTCCTGCCAGACAGTCCCTGAACTTCCCAGGCGGCTCTGGGCAGGGCCATGCGCGCTGTCCCTGGCCCTGGACAAGCCTGATGTGGTCACTGATGCCTCCAATGCTGCTTCCCGGCCCCACCATGGCCCCCACAGCCAGATACACATCCACCAGATGGCGCAGAGAAGAGAGCCCACGGCACTGTCGGCCCAGCCTGGCCAAGACACCGCGACAGGTTCGGCCCCTCCCCAGCCCATCCGCCACGCTGCAGGCAACTTCTAGAACAGTTTGTGCTGGCTCAGGGGTCTCTGAGAGGGAAAGAGAAGCCCCCACGGGAGACAGCTCGAGGCATGGGCCCAGTCGGGAAGGCAGAGACCACAGCAGCAAGGGTCCGGGACCCCCAAGACACCCTGTGCCCTGGGAGCGTCACGAGCTGACAGCACCTGCTTGCCCAGGACACCGGCCTAGTCCACGCATCTACGCCCCACCGGCTTCTGTCGATGGTCCCTGCCCCAGTAGAGCCCCAGCAGCTCTGGGAGGACCCAACACCAGGGTGCCTGCGGGCCATGGGGGCACCAAGGCCCAGCCAGGCACCGGCTCAGCGGGCCCCTGGCTCTGGAATGTTCTCTCCTCGTCAGCATTCCCACTGCTCCAGAGTTGGGAATCTGCCCTCCCCCAGCCGGCCGACCTTGGGCAGGGGGACCACACTGTGTCTCTGCCTGCGCGAGGGGAGAGGGAAGCAGCCGCTTCCTCTCCAACCAAAGCTAACACAGCGCACACAGGAGAATGGCGCCACCGGCCTGCGTCTGGAACTGCCACCTGACGGCGAGCGGGCGGTGTGGACCCAGCGAGCAGGGCGAGGAGGGCCGAACCCCAGGTCTGTCGGGAGCCCACGGGCCCTCGCGGGAGGAGCTGGACGCCATTTCCGTTTCTAGCAGCGAACCTCTCCCCGCAAGAAGCAAACGCCCCGCCAGCCGGGGCGGGGGACTCTCCACCGGGGCCTCCAGGGATGGGACCTGCCACCCCGTGCCGCCGGGCCCAGAGGCGGCGCTGCACGCAGACGGAGCCACCCGCGGAGCCAGTCCTGGCCCGTGCAGCTCCGCCGTCTGGTCCCGGCTCCACCGAGGACCTGCGGGCAGCGCTGCCGAGGAGCAGACCTCGCGGCCAGGCTCGGACACGGCCCTCCCCGGAACCGCACAGTCGTGGAAACTCCGCACCCTCTGAGCACCCCCGGATGCCGCCCCGCCTGCCTCAACCCCAGTGCCCGGACCTTGGGGACTCCAGCCCACAAGCCAAGGACAAGCACACGCGGGGCAAGGTTCTCCCGTCCCCGGCCGCGGCCCCACCAGCACCGCGCACTCTGCACAAGGGCGCCGCGGCACCTGCTCAAAGGCGCTCACGGAGGGTTAGGCTGGGAGGAAGCCCAGCCCAGGCCGCTCCTCCCCTGCTCGCTGCAAGCAGGAGATCGCCGCAGTCTACACAGACCTGCCGGGCCCTGTCTGGACCGACGGAGGTCCGGAAGGATGGAGGTGGACCGGCACCCGAAAGACGGCGCAGGCAGGCAGAGCGTGGTCCGGATCGTGCTGCCCTGGGCTGCGGCCGCCCCACACTTGCACCCGTCCGGTCTCCAGGCAGCCGGACCCCAGCCCCTGCCCGAGGCTTGGCCAAAGCACCATGGACACAGCAGTTGTGGGGAAGCAGCGCCCGCCGGGGCCACGCAGGCGGCACCTCCAGGCAGGCACATGCGCTCGCCCTTCCCAGGGCCACAAACCGTCTCCCCCACAAGCAGCGGAGGACGCCACACGGAAACCCATGGGTGGGGAGGTGGCCCGCTGGGGTGGCGGGGGTCCGGAGCATGCTCGGACACAGATGCACAAGCACCGCCGAGCCCGCCCTGCGACGGCGCCGTGCTCCAGGCCTGCACCGCCGGGCGCATGCACACAGCCGCACAGTGCCCCGCCCACACGTTGCCAGCTGCACCTGCTGGGAGGGAGGGGCCCCAGAGCGAGCGGCAACAGCCACCGAGCGCGGAAGGGGGGCGGGTGCAAGCAGGGCCCTCAGTGCACGGGCAGGCTCTCCACCGTCTCGCTCCAGCCTGTCCCACGCCAGGCCTGGCAGTCGGAAAGGGGAGCCCCAGGCCTTGGTTCTCTGGGGTGTCTGCTGTGTCGGGAGGAGCTGCCTCCAGCGGGCAAGGCGTGAGCATCCTCAGGCGTGCAGGAGAGGTGCCAGGGACCAGCCCCGGAGGAAGCTCGCGGAGAGCAGCTGGGGAGCCCAGGGAACGTAGACGCCTTGCTGGGCCCAGAACCCTGGCCGGCCCCTCCTGCCACGTGCAGGCGTCACCTCTGCCCAGCTCCGCCCTGCACGTGCGGCGTCGCAGGGGCCAGCGGGCACCGGGCGCTCCACCACCAGGAGCTGGGGAGGCCGAGCTGCCGGTCAGACTGGGGTTGGGGCGCCAGCCTCCCCGACTCTCCAGAACCTCTAACAAGCAGGGAGGAGCCGTGCAGCAGGGGCCAGTCCGTGCGGCACGTTCCATGGTACCTAGAGCGTCCAGGGCAGCATCCACACGGGGACCCTCTGCACGGTCTGCCTTTACTGCAAACGAGGAGAGCACAGTTAGTCCTGGGGCGCCAGCAGCGGGACATGACCAGGGACGGGAAACTGAGGCACGCCACCCCCTGGGGTGGCTCCAGGCCACAGCCCTGGCCACAGAGCTGGCGTCTGACGGAGGGCAGTGGGGAGGGTGCCCCAGGGTCATAGTAGCCTGGAAAAGAAAACAGCCCCCTATTTTTGGAGGGAAAATAGGCCCTGTTTTTTCCTTCCAAAAATATCTCTTCCAAAGCACAGCTGGGGTTTGTGTCTTCAAAGACGTATTATTTTTTGCTATATTCATGCCAACCAAAAAATAATACGGGGGCTAAGACCTTGCAAAGGGCTCGCTTGGAATGGACGCAGTCCCAGGTGGGGACTGGGGTGGAGCGCGCATTGCCAGGAACACGAGCACAGTTGGTGTTGCGGACCAGCTGGTGAGGCCACACCACGGCGCTGGTCCCTTGAGAACTGGGCCTCGATTCACCCACAGCGGGAGGGGAGCCCAGAGGGCTGGGGTCGTCTGGCAGTGAACGCACCTCCTGCAGAGCCATTCCCCAGCACAGCCCCCAGCACTGACCTAGTCGGCAGGTGTTGGGCGTTTTCCAAGAACCTCCCTGGAAATCCCTGAGACTCATCTCTGCCTCAGAACGCGCAAATTTCTCTGGGAGGCCGAGGTGGGTGGATTGCTCAAGGTCAGGGGTTCGAAACCAGCCTGAGCGAGACCCCATCTCTACTAAAAATAGAAAGAAATTAATTGGCCAACTAAAAATATATAGAAAAAATTAGCCGGGCATGGTGGCGCATGCCTGTAGTCCCAGCTGCTCTTGGGAGGCTGAGGCAGGAGGATTGCTTGAGTCCAGGAGTTTGAGGTTGCTGTGAGCTAGGTTGATGCCACGGCACTCTAGTCCAGGCAACAAAGGGAAACTTTCTCACAAAAAAAAAAAAAAAAAAAAAAAGGAAATTTTAAGGCAAAAAATGGAAATAAGCAGCAACTGCAAAAAAGCTCGCTTTTCCTCCAGGCCTCTCCCCGCCGCGGCAGGTGTCTCCTCCAAGACGGCTCTTCTCGAACTGTGCACCAGGGAAACCCACGTGTGAGGGTCTCTCCCGGGGAAAAATGAGCTCCAGGAGGAAAGTGCTCAACGTTCCTTCTTCCTCCTGTGTTTATTTAAACACCCGTGTTCCACGCTGCGTGCTCTCCATGCGTGCATCTCTGCACCGACGCACAAAGCACACACCCCGCCAACCCTGTGAATGGGGCTGCTGCCCGGACCCCACCCCGGTGCGGGCGGCTTCAGTGCCCCATCTCTGCAACACAGGGCAGAGGCTGGACTCTGTTGCTGGCTAACTCGCTCTTAGTGGCTCAATGTCTGGTCCAGGCAAGAGTGCTCCCTCAGGGAGAGTGCTCCCTTGGGGACAGGGTTCCCTGGTGACAGCACTCCCTCAGGACAATGCTCCCTCAGGGAGAGTACTCCCTCAGGGAGAGTGCTCCCTCGGGGACAGGGCTCCCTGGGGACAGTGCTCCCAACGACCTGCCCCAAGGCCCTGGCTGCTTGTGGGAACACTCACCCAAGGGCAACTGCTGCTCCTCAGACTGCGCCAGACCAATCACACCAAAGCCTGCCCGGCATCCCTGGGGTTCCCAGGCCCAAACACAGCCCCCCCCCCACCAGCAAAGGAGCAGATAGCAGGCAGAGCCCCTGGCTCCCTGAAATTTTGAAGGCTCCCAATTTCGACCCCAGTACAACCACTTTGCCCAAGAAGCACCTCCCGGGACCTCGTGGCCCAATTCTGCAGTGGGGGAAAGTTCTACAGCGCATGGTTTGACGTGGTGGCCACAGGCCATGCCTGGCCAGGGCGCTGGAGACTCAGGAGTGAGTCTCTAACTGCACTTTAATTGTATGAGCGTCGATTTCTGCAGCCACGCATGGCTAGTGGCTCCCCTGTCATCGTCTGAGAGCCAGACAAGAGCCACCATCCCCCCAGCACGACCCTGCCACTCTGGGCTGGGGCTGGCACTGGCTCCTGTCCTGCCCCATCAGTCCTGTCAGAACCACCCAGCGGGCCTTGAGCTGGGGTGGGGGCAGACAGGCCCACAGGGGTCCCGGGCCCAGGACGGGGGGTGGGCAGAGCTGCCCACAGACCACGACCAGCCAGGACAGACGTGCCCACACACACGGCCACCCAGCTGTGAAGGGCAGAGATAGACACGGCGTCTGGGGCTCCTCCCAGCACAGGTGCGGGGGGCCATGAGAAGCAGGACAGATGCCATGGACAGTCGCAGCCACAAGAGACGCACGCAGAGCAGAACAGGCTGCCTCGACCCGTCCAGCACGGGGGCCCCACTGGACCCCACGGCAGGACCCTAGTTAGCAGGAGCAGGGGTCTTGGAGCCGAGTGAGGGTCCTGCGTCCACACCATCCACCTGCGCAGACCAGCTGGCCCCGAGGGCCCTGCCATGCGGCTGCAGACCCCACGTCCAGAGGACAGAGACGGTATGGCCACAGGCCTCCACGGATAACTGTGCCTGGCGGGCAGCACGAGGTCGCTGGGGCGCCCGACCCCTCAGCACCCCACAGAGCAGCCCCTCCCTGCACACTGACCACATGTGGTGACACAGGGGTTCCGGCTGCCCCAGGCAGGGACAGCAACGCCGCCCGTTACCTGGCTGCGGGAAGCCCCCCAGGACGCAGGGGTCTTCATCGGCAGAGACCGCTCCTCAGTCCACGGCACCCCAGGCGCCTTCTGAAGCCTCAGGCCGTGGCGGCTCAGCGCTGCTGCGGAGGCCCCGGCAGCCCTCCCAGTGGAGGAGGCCGAAATTGTGGCCTCTGGCGTCCAGGGAGGGCTAGGGTGGGCGGGTGCGGCCCTCAGGGAAGGGCGAGGGGAGGCACAGGCAGGCAGGGACCACTGGACACGCGGGAGGAGACGGGGCAGGCAGCAGGGAGCCACGGAACATACCGGAGAGCCCGGAGGCCCCACGTGTCCTCACCTGGAGTCGGCATCAGGCCAGCGCCTCCTCCCCACCACAGAGCAGACGAGAAAGGGGCCCGAGAAGGGCAGTGACGGGGAGTAAAGCACTTGGGGGTGGCAAGGGTGTCGGGTGGGGGGGCAGGAGGGAGAGAGAGAGAGAGAGAGGCTGAGACCAGAGCCATCGCCAGCCACGCTCCGGCGGCAAGCACGAGACTGCGCAGACCGCGGGGCCACGCGGGCGCCCCCAGCAGAGGTCGGGGCGGCACAGAGCAGCCAGAGGAGCCCCCGGGCCTGTCCCTGGCCTTAGGTGTTCCCCAACAGCAACACTGAGGCAGCACCCCTCCTCCCCCCAGCGAGCGCCAGGGCGTGGGCTCTCGTCTTAACCACGCCTGCGCCAGCCACGCCGAGGGCTCCAGCTGGCGAACGCTGACCCAGCTCCCCCGGCTCCGCCACTGGCTGCTCATCGGCTGGTGTGGCAAAGCGTGGCCCATCTTCCCATTCCAGGCACGACCCTGATCCCCCTTTTGTAGGGTCTGGGGGCTGGAGGCCTGGCCCTTCTCCAGTTCCGTCCCCACCCCGGGCCGGTGTCTTGTCTGAGCCACTGGGGAGGGCAGGCGCAATCCCAGCCGAGGTCTGGGGGCCGATTTCTCTGCGATGTTGGGGGGCAGGGACCCCGCTCAGCGGAGCTCGGGAACTCGCAGGGGGCCAGGGGGTCCTCAGACTCAAAATCTGAGAAATGATCTTGAGTTCCTTTTTAATGCTAGGAAAACGGCAGAGCGCGGCTCCTTCTCCACCCCATCCCTGACTTGCCTGACACATGCAGAACCTGGGGGGCCAGCGGGGGATGGGGAGGAGGACCAGACCTTGACTCAGCACCTCCACGGAGCGGACACGAGGCGCAGAGAGGACACCCGGCCCTCCCAGGAGCACGAGGGACCCTGAGTCTCTAGCGATTGCTCCAGAGACTGTCCACAAACTCGGAGCCTCTGCCCAGCGTCCGGCGAAGCCCCACCGCCCACCCGGGGTTCTCCCCGCCCTGCAAGTGGCCGCGTGCGTGGAGCCGAGGGAGTGCTCTAGCAGAAGCCCTGCCTGGTCCCCAGGGCTGTGCTCGTGGGAGGCTGGAGAAGCCCACCCAGGAAGGCCCCAGCTGCCCGACCCACAGTGCCGCGAAGTCAGCCCAAAGCTTGGGGTAGGGAGAGCCCCGCGGGCAGCAGCTGGCTCAGCCCCAGCCCCGCACACCAGGCGGCCCCCAGCCAGAACGGCAGCTGCCGCCCCCACACACACAGAGGAACAGGGCCAGAAAGACCGACGGGAGTGCACACGCAGACACATGGCGGCCGGAGGCAGGAGGCACTGACCTTGGGGACGGCTCTGGCTGGGGCTCCTTCCTGTGAAAGGAAGCCACAGAGTCAGCAGCTGCCTCGGGCAGCCCCAGGCGTCCTCTAGCTCGTGCCCACCCAGGCCCCGTGGGTCGGGGGCTGCATCAAGGGGCTCGGGGCAGGGCAGGTGCGGGAACGCCCACCCCGGCCCGCGCTGACCTGAAGGTGAGTCCCGACTTGCTCTTGAGGCTGCGCAGCAGCTCCAGCTGGTTCAGCGGCGGGATCAGCCTGGCGGGAGGAGGCTCATGTCAGCCGAGACCTCGCCCGCCCTCACCTGCGCCCACAGGTCCCGCAGTGGAGCAGCTGTCACACAAGGGGCGGGGCGGGGCGCGGCCAGGCTCCATGGCAGCGCCAACCCTCCCACCCCCGGCTGCCCCTGGACAAGGGCCGTGAAGGCAGGGCTGGCAGAGGGGGTGAAGCCAGCCAAGACTCCCGCCCTGGCAGCCTGGGCAGGCGGGGAAGGGGCACAGCCGGGGGCACCCTCCCCCCCAACCCTGGACATCCCCAGGACAGCACCCCAACATTTGGGGCCCCGGCCCCTCTCTGCCGAGGGTGAGGGACCTGGCTCTGCCCCAAGCCCCCTCCCCCATCCTGCTCATGCCCCCTCCCCCGTCACTGCCACCCCAGCCCCGGGTTTCCCCGCTGAGGCACAGCACACCTGGCCCCTCAGTCCCTGCAGCCCCAGAGGGATGGTCCTGGGGGCTCTGTCCCCCCATCTCTCCCACTCCCCCCGCCGGAGGGCGCCATGGTCCAGGGGGTCAGGACCAAACAGGAGCCCGGGCGCTGGTCACCTTCACCACAGAGGTGGCAGAGCCCCGCACGGGCCAGAGTCTGTCTCCAGGGGACAGCCGGCCACCCCCCAACTCAGGCCCTGGTTACAGACACACGACATCAGCCCTCAGCCAGACGGAGGTCACGCCTCAACACGTAGCAGCAGCACCCGACACACAGGCCGCCGGCCCGGCCGAGACACGCATGTGCACACAGCCCTGGCCACCGCTGGGGCGGCCGTGGAGGACGAGGGTGCGACATGCCAACGGAGGGGAAGGTGCATCCCCGGAGAGGGCAGCGGCTGGTCTGGGGTCACCCAGCTTCAGGGCCGCCCAGGCCAGCGGGGTCTCTGCACATGTCGGGGGCATCTTATTTCTGAGCGTGTTGGGGGTGGGGGTGGCCAAGCCCCTTCCCTGCTGGGAGTGGCGGGGTTAACACTCAAACAGGTCCCCAGGAGGGAGGGGCTGTGTCTGCTCCACAGGACAAGTGGCCTGGGGAAGTCACCCCACTCCTGGCTGCCCCACGCTGTGCAGGGCTCCGCTTGGACACTGCCATCGGGCACCAGCCCACCCCCTCCACAGGGAAAAGCCCTGGCACTGTCTGAGCAAACCACCCCTTTCCCGCTAGCAGGCCGTGGGGAGAGCCCCTCGAGGACACGCTGATGGGGCAGGGACGAGACAGGGCGGCGTCTCTGCTCCCCGGCCTGGACACCCCCTTGGTGCAGTGGAAAGACTCGGGGGACTCAAGTCCAGGGAAGGAGACCCCAAAGCCGGGCCCCAGAGGTGAGCTGCCCGGGGCAGGACCGTCACTGGCCCAGGCAGTGCCCTGGGCTCTCGCTGTGCTCGTGGGTGGGGCTGTGAGCTGGGCATGGCGGGGGCACAGCTACCAGGACAAGGCAGGAAGCAGGACAGGAACGGAAGACGAGGACAGACGGGCCCAGCAGCAAGGAAGCAGCAGCTGAGGGGGCAGCGGGGACACGAGGGGGCGGGCACGGGGGCTCCAGGCAGGGCGGGCCGCGGGGTGACAGGCCTGGACTCCAGCACGGGGACCACACGGGGCACGGTGCAGGTGCTGGGCGGGGCGGGGGGAGCCGGGCCACAGGCCCAGACAGAACGAGAACCACACACACGGCGTCCGTCCCATGCATGTCCTACCTGGAGGCCCCGTAGGTTTGAGTTTGTGAGCTTTCAAGTGTTTTCACGCACACACACACAAAGGGAAAAGAACGGAAGTTTTTTAAAAAGGACAGGATAAGGAAAAGAAAATGAAAAAAAAAAAGTCAAGGAAAGTGGGGGAACAACAGAACAAAGAAAATTAGCAGGAGGGTCACCCTGTCCCCGACCCTGGGCTGGGAGTGGCCGCGCTGCACGGAGCTCGGCTCACGATGACACTAAACACCCACATTTCCAGGACAGACGGGCGCGGCCAGGCCCTCGAGGCTCCGTCTCCCGGAGGTGCGGGTGGGCAGATGCCGAGAGGGGCCGGGGAGGCCCAGAGGACGACTTTGAGGGCCAAGGCCCGCCCAGGACTCGGCACCCTCCCCCGGGGGGCTCCCCCAACGGAGGCAGGAGGAGTGGGAAGGGCCTGTCTGACCACGGCTGACCTCAGGACCCTTAAGGGGATACCTCCCACGCCTGGAAGTCCCAGCTGGGCCCTATGCCCATCCCACGCTCAGGAAGGCACAGGACAGAAACAGTCCCTGGAGCAGGGCAGGGACCTCGGGGCAGCGAGCAGCAGGCGGGGATGGTGCCCACCCAGGGGACTCTGGGCCTGGGGACATCCGGGACCCTCAGCACCTCTCATCCCAGATCCGCTGCACAGAGACACCTGGGGGCTGCCACCCACCCTTGAGAAGCGAGAAACCTTGGACGCTGCCCTCTGGCCTTGCGCTCACCTGGCCAGTGGGCGCTGCTCCCCCCCACGGCTCCCCGAGAGGCTCTCTGGGGCCCTCCTCTACTGCCTGGGGGCTCCTGGGGGTCTGTGTGCTCAGTCCTGCTGGGGGGCACTGCGACCCTCGGGGTAACCCAGTCTCCTGAGCCTCAGGTGCTCCAGGGTCACCTTCCTTTCCCCCCCAGCAGCCTTGGTCTGACTGGAGGTCGCAGCGACCTTCCACCCTGCAGGCCTGGGGGGCTGCAAACCCGCCGGGTGCGGGAGGCCTCAGGGAGGGGCCCGTCCCGGCAGTGCCCGCGACACAGTGCGACCCCCAGCCCAGGAGCGGAAAGCAAAGGGCGGGGAATGAAGGTGAGAAACACAAGCCGAACACTAAATAAACAAAGAAAAAAATTAACACTTCGAAATAAATCACACACAGAATTCCTTTTTGAAATATACATACATTTTAAAGAAAAAAAAATCAACTGATCAAAATAATGAACAACAAAAAATGGGGTTTAAGAACAGATGGAAACCAGAAAACACAACCGATGGGCCGTGGCAGGGGCCGTGGCAGGGGCCTGGCGGTACCTGTACATGGGCACCGTGACCGTGCGCTCGTAGTACTGCCACGTGGAGTGCAGGTCCGTGCGCGACAGGTTCGTGGCGTAGAACCTCCAGGCCGACTGCGGGAGAGACGAGGAGGATCAGCCGGGGCGGCAAGGGCCACCGCGCCCTGCCCGCGACCTTCTGCCCCGGAACCGCAGCCACGGTGCCTGTCCCGACCCCACAGCCTCAGTCTACCCGCTCGCTGCAGGGCGGACAGGCAAGATCCCGGCTGGATGGCGGGCACGGCTCCTGGGTGCAGGAGCTTGCAGGGAGACCGCGTCCTCTCCGGCCCCGGCCTCCCGGAGGAGGAGGAGCAGGGTCGGCCTCCATCCTGCCGGCGGTGAGCGGCGCCGGTCGCGAGAGCTTCCCCAGTCAGGGGGTCAGGGTGGGGCACTGAGCACAACTCGGCCGTGAGCCTGCGGTTCTCACTGACTCCACTTGGCCTGCATTTCTGTTCTCTACCTTTTTCTTCTTTTGGTGCTGAAGTGCACACAGTGTACAATTCTCTGTTTGACCGTCGTGAAGCGTGCGGCATCTCAGACCTTCAGTGATGCGCAACCATCACCACCGTCTAACGCCACAACTTCTTCACCACCCCTAAAGGACGCCCCTGCATGCTAAGCAGCCGCCCCCCGGCCCCCGCCCCAGGCCCTGGCAGCTACCTGCTCACACCAGTCCCCACGAGTCCCCACTCCAGATAGTGCCTGTCCGTGGGCTCGCACGCCACATGACCTCTCTGCGTGGCTCCTTTCACTGGGCACAGTGTCCCCGAAGCCCACCCTGTCGTAGTACGTGTCACCGCCTCGTTCCTTGGCACGGTGGGGCAACGGCCTGTCCCGTGGACACGTCACATTCCGCCTGTTCGTCCACTGATAGACCCTGGGGTTGTTTCCACCTTGGGGCTGTATGAATGGTGCTGCTGTGAAATCTGTGTGCAGTTTTTGACTGAAGACCTGTCTTAAATTCTTTTATCTATACCCCGGAGTGGCACTGCTGGCCATGAAAGTCCACGTTTAACGTTTGAGGAACCCCAAACCATGCTCCAGAGTGGCCGCCCATTCTGCATCCCCACCAGCAACGCGTGAGGGTTCCAGGTTCTCCATGTCCTCACCAATACTTATTTCCCATTTTTTAAAATTTTCGCCACCCAGCGGGTGAGGAGAGGTATTGGCTCTACGGTTCTGATGTGCACTCGCCACGACCTCGCCAAGAGCCACGTCACTTCCTCTTTGCGGAGACTCCAGCAAACCCCTGGGCTGTGTTTGTGCTGCTGAGCTGCAGGTTCCTCACATATGCTGAATATGAAACACGCACACCACACACGGCCAGCGAATGTCTCCTCCCCCTCCGTGGGCCGTCTTCTCACTCTCTCGAGAGTGTCCTTTTGAGGCACAAAAGTTTTTCATGAAGGTCACGTCCGACTTCTGTTTTGTTGCTCGTGCTTTTGGTGACACATCTAAAAACTCAAGATCTGGAGATTTGCATCTATGTTTTCTCTTGAAGATTTTTATAGTTTTAGCCCTTATATTTAGGTTTTTGATCCATTTTCAATTTTTGTATATGGTGTGAGGTAAAGATCCAACTTCATTCTTTTAAAAACAGATATCCAATTGTCCTAGCACCAGTGGTTGGAGAGGCTGCTCCTTCCCCACTGGATGGACGCGGTGCCCGTGCTGAAATCTGCTGACTACAGATGTGGGCTATCTCTGGACTCTCAGTTCCACCCCCTTGATCTGTACGTCTGTCCTCATGCAAGTACCACACTGCTTTGATCACTGTAGCTTTGCAGCAGGTTTGAAATAGGCAAGGGTTAATCCTCCAACTTTGTTCTTCTCTTTCAAGACTGTTTTGGCTATTCCCTATAAATCTTGGAATCAGCCTTTCCATTTCTGCAAAAAAAATGGGCATTGGGATTATGATAGGGATTGCATTGAATCTATGGGTCAGTTGTTGTTAAGACCACATTAACAAGATTAACATTCTTCCAATCCATGAACACAGGATGGCATTCCATTTATGTAGCTCCTCATTGATTTTTCTCAGCAATGTTTTGTAATGTAGTTTTCTGTGTACAAGTTTTGCACTTCTTTGGTTAAATTTATTCCTAAGTGTTTTATTATTTTTGACAGAATTGTAAATGGAATTATTTTCTTAATTTTCTTTTTATATAGATTGTCCCTTACTAATGTACACTGGTTTTGGGGTGTTAATCTTCTACCATGCAACTTTGCTGAATTCATTTATTAGTTCTAACACTTTTTTGTGGAATAGTTAGGATTTTCTGCGAATGAGATATTGTCTGTGAACAGACAGTTTTACTTCTTCCTTTCCCATCTAGATGTCTGCATTTATTTTGTTCTGGGTTTTTTTCCCCTGCCTGATTGCTCTGGCTAAAACTTCTGCATACGAAACACATAAAAACTTTCACATACTAAAAACTTCCAAATACTAAACATTTAAATAGTCACAAGCTGTCATCCTTGTCTTGCTCCTGGTCTTAGGAAGCATTCCGTCCCTCACCACTGAGCAAGACGACGGCCCGGGTTTCTCACAGACGCCGTTTGCTGCGCTGGGGAAGTGCCCGCCCGTCCCCGGTTGCTGGGTGTCGTCGTTACGAAAGGCTGTTGGATTCTGTCAAATACTTTCCCTGCATCAACCAATCCTTCACTCTCCTAATGTGACGTGTGAAAATGGCCAACGGCTCATCTGAGCCCACGGCACCCTGTGATCGATCGATCCCACACGGTCATGGGATGGAGCCCTGGATGTGCTGAGGACTCTGCACCCGTATCACCTAAGTTTCCATCCGTGATGTCCAAAGAACACACTGATCTGCAGTGTTCTCGTGACGTCACGGCTTTCTTTCAGGGCTGAGCTGGGAAGTGTCGCCTCCTGCCTTTCAGAGGAGTTTGAGAAGAACTGGCGTCAACCCTCCTCTGACTGTCTGGAGTGCGCGGCGGGGACGCCGTCCAGCCCACACCGTTCACATCTTCCGCTTCTTCCTGAGCCCATGTGGGAAGTTGGGGCGTTTCAGAGAATTTGCCCGTTTCATCCCGTTGTCCAGTCTGTCTGCACACACAGTCATTCGTAGTATCCTCGTCCAATTATCTTTGTTTCTGTGACGTCAGTAGCAGCAACCCCACTTTTATTTCTAATTTGGGGAACCTGCTCTCCCTTCTCTTCTTAATCTAATTAGAGGTTTTCAATTTTGTTGATTCTTTTCACGGATCCTCTCTACTTGGTTTATCTCTGTCCTAACCTTTACAATTTCTTTCCTTCTATGAGCTTAGAGTTTTGTTTGCTCTTCTTTCTGTAGTTCCCTAAGGTATAACTTTGGGTTACTGAGGCAAGATCCTCCTTTTCTACCGTAGGCGTTTGCAGGTTTAAACTCCCTTCAGAGCACAGCTTGTGCTCCATCCCATAATTTTGGTACGTTTTCATCTTCATTCATGTCATGCTATTTTCTAATTTCCCTGTGATTTTCTTCTCTGACCCATTGGCTGTTTAACAGTGTGTTGTTTAATTTCCACACATTCTGAATCTTCCAGTTTTCCTTCTATTATTGATTTCAGTTTCATTCCATCGTGATCACAGAAGACAGTTGCATGATTGCAATTTTTAAAAATTTATTGAGACTTGCTGTGGCCTGACTCGAGGCCTACCCTGGAGAATACCGTGCATGCTCAGGAAGCAGGCGTGTCCCCAGGTGTCTGTCGGGCCAGTTGGTTCTCGGTGTTGCTCAAGCCCTTTCTCTCCTTACTGATCCTCGTCTAGTTGTTCCATCTATTATTGGAACTAGAACGGTAAAGTCTCCACCTATTATTGTAGAACTTTTTCGCCCTTCAATTCTGTCCAATTTTGCCTTACATATCTTCGAGGTGCTGTTATTAGGTGTGTATGTGTTTACAACTGTTATAACCTTTTTGATAGATTGACCCTTTCTTCAATATATATTATTCCTTGTCACTTGTAACAGTTCTTGACTTAAGTCTATTCTGTCTAATGTTAGTTAGCACAGCCCTCTCAGCTCTTTAGATTATAATTTGCATATAGTATCTTACCTTTCACTTTCAACCTATGATTGGCTTTGGAACCAAAGTGAGTCACTATCCACTTGGATCGTTTTTTTAATCCATTCTTCCAATTTCTGCCTTTCAATTGGAAAGTTTAACCCATTTACATTTGAAGTAATCACTGATAGGGACTTAGTCCGGCCGTGCCACTGTTCCTGGGAGGAACGAGGGCAGCCACCCCGTCTGCAGACAAGGAGCTGCCAGAGACGCAACGTCAGGCCGAGGCCGGCAGGCACCATGGCTGATCGGGATGGGGCCACCAGGACTCACCTGGATCAAGCCTGCAGCAGGGTTCCGCCTCTTCTCAAAGTGCTTCTGCCGATGCTGCTCCTGCACCTTCAGGGCAAAGCCTGACCCCAGGATGCCCTGCAAAGTATCAGGCAGGTCACGCCAAGACCCAGCTCCACTTGGCAGGGCCAGGCCACGTCCCAGGACCCATGTCCCCACTGCCACCCCATTCTGTTGTACTGGGGCTCCACTTTCCAACATCACTCCCCCTCTCCTTCTCCTGGAGACCAGACCGGGAGAAGCCCTGACATTTGAGGTCAAGGGAGCCTTTGGCCTGAGGAGACACAGACGAACCACAAAGACGACAGAAGATACTCCTGCCCTGCTGTGTGCACCCTGAAGGCAGCCCTAGGATGACAGCCCCACCCTCGAGGCTGCCAGCCCCATGCCAGCCACCCGTCTGCCCTGCCCTGTTGCATGGGATGGCCATAGAGCCCTCTCCCCACTGCCTGCAATGCCCCCTCAGTCCCCTGGAGACCGGAGAAGGGCCTGTGCCCCTGGGCAGCGGTGCTCCGGCCAGGACGACCCCACTGTGCAGCCCCATCCCGACAAGGAGCAGCTGCCAGTCACCCACAGGGCAGCGGGAGCCATGCCGCAGCCCTGGGAGTGGTCATGAGGCGCCAGGTGCCACCAGTTTGCAGGCGTGGGGCCAGCAGCAAGACCCCGTCTTCCACAAAGGCAGGAGGGCGTAGGACTCACCGCCGGGAGAGCAAAGAAGGAGACGCCAATGAGGGTGAAGGTCGCCGCCAGGAGCCTCCCGTTCCAAGTCTGGGGGTACTTGTCCCCATAGCCGATGGTCGTCAGGGTGATCTGAGGGATGCAGGCTCCAGTCACATGGGGCTTGTTGCACCCTGAGGGCAGGCTGGACACCAGCCACCCACGTGGCCGCCTGGGCGGGGACAGACATGGGCCACCTCCTCCCACCACCACTCAGGCCCGAAGGGGCTGGGGTCAGTGGGGCCGCCCTCCACCCCCAAGTCTCTTCCCTCCCCTACGTAGCAGAAGGGGATTACCCAGAAGTCTCTGTTCTCATTTCACACCCAGGAGAACCAGGAAACCCAAAAACGCAACGGGAACAGGAGGCACCACGGCCGACCAGCAGGTCCCACCCTGAGCCAGATGGCGGGTGTGGCCGGCACGGAACTGGGAGGCCGGGGCAGGGTGCGCCCCGAGGGACCCAGAGAAACGGAGGGAGGGGGCCAGCAGAGAGGGAGGGGCTGGGGGACAGGCCCTTCCAGCAGAGAGCCTGGCCTGGGGTGGCAGGAGGTGAGGGGGCTAGCCTGGGGGTGGCAGGAGGTGACGGGGCTCCCTGGCCCCAGAGTGGCCCAGAGGAGAGACAGCCGGGGGCCGTGCGGAGTGTCCCCACAGGGAAGTGCAGTGGCGGGGAGGGTGGGCTATTCGTGGAGCCTCGGGAAGCCCTGGGGAGCTCGTGTTTAGTGTTAATATTTCTCTTGGGCAGAGGATGAGCAGGGGAACCCGAGGCGGGACGTGTTTCCAGGCAGCTCGAGGAGACTAGAGGTTGGGGGGGAACAGGGAGCACGCACCTGACCCAGTCCTGGCAGGTGGGGACACAGCACCCTTGCCCACCAGAACTGCCACAAGAACCAGGCCAGGCCCTGGGCGGACGGAGTTTTGGATAGGGGGGTCGAGACATGAGTGAGGACCCAGCCCCAGGTCAGGACACACAGGTAGCAAGGCCAACTGCCCCATGCCCTGGGGGCACAGGACACCTAACGTGGTCCAGGTGCCACCGCTGGGCGTTTATCCTCAGGTCCTGAAGACATACACAGGGCACAGCGTGCAGCTGAGGAGCTGCCTGGCGCTGCTGGTGTGGCAGGGTGGACAGGCTCAGCCCGTCTGACCCACATGGGGCCCAGGACAGACTGGGAACGCCTCCTCCCCTTCCCCTTACAGTCCCCAGGGAGCGAGGGCGGAGCAGATGGATGGGCAAGGAGGAGGGACAACAACCTGCTGTGGCCTGGCAGAGGCTCCCGGGGCCCCAGCCTCTTCCCACCTGCACACCCTTTGCGCATCCAAGACCACGGCCTTGGCCGCCACCACCACACACCGTCATGGCCACAGGCGGCCAGCAGATGGCCCCAGAGAGACGGGTGCAGCCAGCTCCGCTGCGGGAGCTCCAGGGCACACGTCCTCAGGACCAGGGCAGCAGGGAGAAGTGACAGCCTCCCAGAAGGGGCAGGACCCAAGGACCAGGACTCACCAGGCCCCACCAGAGCGCGTCCGC
The DNA here is from genome assembly GCA_963574885.1 of Lepilemur ruficaudatus. Lineage (NCBI taxonomy): Eukaryota > Metazoa > Chordata > Mammalia > Primates > Lepilemuridae > Lepilemur > Lepilemur ruficaudatus. Next base: position 33,135 of record CAUYRT010049207.1, read on the forward strand.
GTAGGTGTCGAAGTGGTCATTCTCGCCCTTCTCCGCCAAGTACACCAGGAACGAGGCCAGGATGAGGCAGAGGAAGCCGATGTACCAGGCAGTGACCAGCTCCTGCGAGACAGGTGGGGCCACATCCGTCCCGCCCTGGGCCCCTGCTCTTGGCTCCACGCACAGGGCCAGTGTCAGGGCTGGTGCGGCAGCACTGGAAGGGCCGCCAGCGTCATGGTCCCAGCCTGGGCAGCCCCTCCCCGTGATCTCAGCCCTGGGGACACCAGCTCACACGCGGCGTCCACCCGGGTTCTGGGAGCAGCCGGCCCCACGTGGCCCTGCTCACCTTGCTGTGGGCGTAGACCACAGAGCCCAGGAGCTTCCAGGTGCCGCCCCTCCGGTCCATGCGGATCATCCGCAGGATCTGCAGGAACCGCAGGCTCCGGAGCGCGGACGTGGCGAAGACGTTGCCCTGGGAGCCCGCAGCCAGCACCGCGATGGAGGCGATAAGCACCATGATGTCTGCAGGAGATGGCGAGGGGCTCGCGGGTGCGGACGGGAGCCGGGCAGGTGGCCAGGCGCATGCGGGTGCCCACATGGGGTCAGTGTGCGGGGCCAGCGCAGTCCGGGCCCAGGCCGACAGCGCAACCGCCCACCCCATGGGGTCTGACACTGGCTACCCGGCGCCCTGTCTGTCCACCTGGCGTTAGCCACGTAACCAAGAGCTCTGCCTCCAAGTGAGCAGGTGAGAGAAACTTCCAGAAGGCACCAGCCCTGCTCCTGCAGTTGGCCCCACCCTGGGACTCCCCCCATGGGCCCTCACCAATCACACAGAACGGCTTCCTGGCGAACTTGAGCCGGCCCCGCCAGCCGCGGTACCGGCAGCAGCAGCCCGCAGCCCAGATGCGCACAAAGTACTCGACGCCGAACACCACGATGGTCACGATTTCCTGCGGGTGAGGCCATGGCTGAGGCCACCTCGAGGCCGGGGGCTGAGGCCACCTGGACACCCAGCAGGCAGCTCTGGCCCAGGGACAGTGCAGGAGCCCCAGATGGGAACCGCAAGCTTGGCCCGGCCCCCCCAGAGGGCCTCTGAGGACTCTGCGGCCACGAGAATGCCTGGGCCTGAAGACCACTGGGGGTCCGCCCGCTTCACCCTCTTCTGAGTTGGGGGTCTGGCCCTGTCCGAGCTGGGAGGACCCTGTCCAAACTGGGGGTCCTGTCCTGTCCAAGCTGGGGGTCCTGCCCTGTCCGAGGTAGGGGTCCTGTCCGAGGTGGGGGTCCTGCCCTGCCAGAGCGGTGGGAGGTGCACAGCAGGGCTGACCCGAGGGAGGGTCCCAGGTAACTGCAGGAGGGGACAGCCCCTGCCCAGAACAGAGGGGGCTGCATTCCTGGGGTGGGTCCGTCTCCCCGAGGCCCCCCCCCATTACCAATAGCAGCACAGAAATCGCACTCCTGTTGCCATGGCTCCCACGTGTCAATACAGGGTTGCTGTGACTGTCACAGTCTCCCCAGTGCCATGTCTGCAGGGAGCACCCCATGCACCCCGTGGGGGCCACCTGAGCCCTCTGGCTCAAGAGGAGGACAGGAAAGGGGAGCTGGACCCCTGGAGGCAATGGAGGAGGGGCAGGTGGGCCCTGCGACATCACCAGGAGGAGGGGCCTGTGGTGTCACCGCGGGGTCCCTGTCCTGGGAGCGAGGTTCAGGCATCAAGAGACCCTGCATCAGGGAAGGAGGCATGGCCGGCTCACCAGGATGTACAGGGCACCCTCCGAGCTCTTCTCGTACTCCTTGATGGTGGAGAACACAGAGAGCACGAGGCAGGAGAAGACCAGGAGGAACCTGCGGCAGAGGGACAGCGTCAGCACGTGGTGGTACCAGCGATGGGGACCGGGCGCCACGCTGTCTTCTGGAAGCAGCAGGCCCCGCCCCACCGCCCCTCCACAAGCCAGCGTGGGAGCTGGGGCCCGTCCATGGCAGCCCCCAGGACCCCCAGGGCCACGGCCTCAGTCAGCTGCCAGAGGGCAGCCCCCCACACCTGGCCACCCTCCACCTGGTTCTTCTCGACACCCATCTGCTTCGGGAACGTCTCCGAACTCGAGCAGGCAGGGAGCAACGCCTGCCCGTCAACCGCTGCAAAAACAGGAAAACGAGCAGAACCCACAGTGCCCACCCCGCAGCAGCGGATCCCTGCTCCTGCCTCTCGCACACGGCACGGCGTTTCCTCTCCACACTCTGAAGCGCAGAGCTCGCCGACTGCGCCAACCACCAGGGCTCCTCCCATCACCTGTGGGCCTTGCCCTGGCTGCCAGGAAGCTCAGCTGCTCCTTTTCCCAAGTCGCAGGAGCCTCGGCCCCACCAGCCACGGGTTCCTGCCACAGTTACTCTTCATCTTTCTCCCCCAGCACCTGACTCCTACTGACCCTGTGCCAGCTCTGCCCTCAAGCTCGTGGCCACACCAAACTCCCCCAAATGCTCTGTGGGCCACACTGCCTGATGCATACACCTGCTGTGATACACCTGCTCAATACATCTGCTCTGATACACCTGCTCTGACACACCTGGTCTGATACACCTGCTCGATACACCTGGTCTGATATACCTGCTCAATACACCTGCTCTGACACATCTGGTCTGATACACCTGCTCAATACACCTGCTCTGACACATCTGGTCTGATACACCTGCTCGATATACCTGGTCTGATATACCTGCTCAATACACTGGCTCTGACACACCTGCTCTGATACACCTGCTTGATACATCTGCTCTGATACACCTGGTCTGACATACCTGGTCTGATACACCTGTTCTGATACACCTGCTCCCTTGCCCCACCCCAGACAGCCGCAGACAGGAGGTGCCCCTGCCCCAAGGACCCTGCCGTGTGAACCTGGCTTGTGGCCCATGACAAGGCCACCCACAAGCAGCCTAGACACGCGTGATCTCACTTCCTGGGAGCAGCGCTGTGTGCTGCAAGCCGCAAGCTGCCATTTGGCAGGAAGTCCTCGGTGGGAGGGCAGGAAAGAAACTCCCACGGCTAAAGTCATGGAACGTGTCAGAAAACCCACTTCTTATGAAGCAAATCATTGTTTCATTTACATTTTCTGCAGGTGTCCTGGGACACGCAGGGGACGTGGCCGACGAGTCAACAGGTCTTTGGTCACAGCTACAAATGAGCTGTGCTAGTAACAAGCCTCGGTTACGGGCAGCGAGAGGAGCTCCGTGCTCACCCACCGCAGCGCTGCCTGACTCAGAGCAGGAGCCGGCGGGGACGGAGCCACCGGGCAGTCACCTCCTGTTCTCCTGCGCTGCCTTCAGAATCAACCGGCAATTCCCACGTCCGGCACCACGGTAACCACGGAGCCTACGTGCCCTGACCTGCCTCGGGGCCCAGACCCTGCCGCGGGCTCAAACCTGAGCCCCTTGCCCTGGTTGTCGAGGGAGGGAGAGCCCTCCACTCGGACCTCCCGGCCTCCCCAATCCAGCCTGGGCCCCCACGGCCCTCTCCCCGCAGCTGCAGCAGGAACAGTCCCTGGACGCACCCAACCTGCAGGCATGGAGCACTGACCGCAAGCACACAGACCCTTCCAGCCCGGACCTGCCCGTCACTGGAGACGCTGGTACCGTCACCCTGTCCGGCATCCTCCCTCCTGAAACAGCCTTTCTCTTTCCTTCCCAGACCACGGAGCAGGTGCTCCGGGTGTCAAGGCCTGGCCAGCCAGTGGCAGCTCCAGGACCTCTGCCAGAGCCACCAGGAAAGGGGCACCCAGGCTGACACAAGGACCCGTGGGCACAGGAAAGCCTGACTGAGGATGGAGCCACACAGAAGAGAGCAGCGCAGAGAGACTGGGGAAGAGCTTTGAGGAAAAGAGCACCTGGATCCAGCCATGCCTGAAGCCTCCAAGACTTCCAGGTCATGTAAGCCCCGGACTTACTCAAGACACTTTCGGTTTGTTTTTTGCCCCTTGCAAATAGAAGACTCCTGACCTTTGTGGGCTGTGGGCAGCTGAGGGTGTGTTCTTGCTCTGGGCCCAGTGCCTGACTCACCACCATGCTGCTGTGGGTACTTGATTCTGACCCACGGCTCCTGCCCAGGCAGACAAGTCACGTCACATGTGATGTAGCTTCCTTGGTCCAAAAAGGGGAAAAATAAGTCCTCAGTGAGTGGCGCTACCTGGAGAGCACTGGTCAGCGTCTGGCAGCACTGCCTAGTGGAAAAAGGACCCCCCCACGCGATGCTTTTGCTTTTTTTTTTTTTTTTTTTTGAGACAGAGTCTCACTCTGTTGCCCAGGCTAGACCTAGAGTGCCGTGGTGTCAGCCTAGCTCGCAGCAACCTCAAACTCCTGTGCTCAAGCGATCCTCCTGCCTCAGCTTCACGAGTAGCTGGGACTACAGGCATGCGCCACCATGCCTGGCTAATGTTTTCTATATATTTTTAGTTGGCCAATTAATTTCTTTCCATTTTTTTAGTAAAGACGGGGTCTCGCTCTTGCTCAGGCTCGTCTTGAACTTCTGACCTTGAGCGATGGGCCCGCCTCGGCCTCCCAGAGTGCTAGGATTACAGGCGTGAGCCACCGCGCCCGGCCCCTACTGTCAGCATTTTGCATGCCATCAAATATGTTTCTGAAGATGATTTTTTAATGCTCAAATAATATTATATCATATGAATGTGGCATAAATTAAGCATTGCCTTTGGGAATTTTCTTAAACTTGTTTTCTAATAGTGGAATTGCTGAGTTGAAGTATATACATATTTTCATGACTCTTAATAACTTTTAGAAAAAAAACATTATGCTCCTACTTGCAGTGAGAATGTTTAAACATGTTCTTATAGTCTGCCATTATTTTATTTATATTTTTACCAATTTGATAGGTACAATTATAATATGTCAATATAGTTTTAATTTTCAGTTTTGTAACTTTGTCTGTGGTAACCCATTTTTAACATGCTTTTTGGCTAATTGCCTTTTTCTGAAGTTTCAAATACAACTATGGCTTTAGTGGGTGTAATTTATCCTGTAAAAAAATGCAGAAAAAGAACTATTAAAATTCTGTAAAGGTTACTGTATTCCTTTTTTTAAATCTGGCGTTACAAGGAAAATATATGTAAGATTGTTACAGTGAATCTTAATATTTAAAAATTAGATCTCTTTCTCTCTCTTTGTCTCTCTCCCTTTCTGTCTCCCTCCCTCCTCCTTCCCCCCTTCCCTCCCTCCCATTATCTTACCTTTTTTTCCTTCTACATTTTTTGCACTTAGGGAAGGCTTATTTAGAAACACTTACCAAATTCAAAATCCGTCCACAAAAATAGTTTTATAGTTAAAAAAAAACTATAGTTCACATTATCCAAAATGTGATGTTAATGTTATATTTTCTAGAACAAATTCTCTTTTTAGGTAATAGAACTAATTATAAACTATATGAACGTGTGTATGTGATTACAGTTTACCAAATCAAAATCATTTCATTCTGCAAGTTGAAGCATGATAAATTAACAAAACCTTTGAGACCCCCACAGAGAGATATCACATGCAAATGAAATCTGCAACATTTAACTTGCAGATATTATTGCAGGTATTCTAGGTGTGTATAAATCAGCTATAAAGTGAGTGACTTCATTTTTTAATTTGAGACTAATATGAGATGATATTTTTTTCAGAAGAAAACACATTATTCCAATCAACTCAATACTATACATTTGTGTGAGAGAAAGTGTGTGTGTGTGTGTGTGTGTGTGTGTGTGTGTACATGTGCATGTTTGTGTGAGCTTCCTGTGCTTTTCTCTCAGTGGGATAACAGTACCATTCCTGTGAGCATGTGACAATGCAAGAGGACTGCCAAAAAGAATCTGGAGACATTATTGTTACACAATTAGACAAAGAAAATGGATGGGTGCGTGTGTGAGAGTGAAAGAGAGAGAGAGACAGAATACTTGAGGAGTAACTTTTAAGTCTTTTGCATGGGATAAATTAAAGATAACTAATTGCAGAATTTATAATTATTAAATATCTATGTAAATATCGAGGGTAAATTTAAAACTCAAAATAGGGCATAACATTTTAAAAAAATGTTTACTGAATGAAAAGCTAAAATAGCCTTTACAACTTGAGAGGTGACTGAATTTTAGTTTATGATTAACTCTCTTCCAGCAGTAAAATTGGCATAGCTCAGATAGGAAGCTAAATGTGACTCCACTGTGATAAGAAATGGGAAAAAATAGAAAAAGTAATTGCTTCAGCAATGATCTAGTTTGGACGTGATGGATTCTTTCAGGTAGAATTTGGTAACCTTTCTGTGGCTGGCACATTCTTCTGAGCACTCAACAAGGTCAAATATTTTAGTGTAGGGAGGTGAAAGCTTTTTAGAAACCTGCTACCATCCAACAAATCGCAACTGAGAGGATGTTAGTGTAGTTATGTACCAAGGCAGGTTTTTCTGTGTCGGTGAGCATGAGGTGAAGAGGAGCTATCGCCTAAAGATTTTTCTATCTGATACACTTCAGGAGCTAATGAGATCAGTCAGCTGCAGCTAAACAACCTGATGCTGACCCTGCAATTGGTCATCTCCCTCAACTAGCCCATTTATCTTTAGCTGCTCTCACAGAGGAAATGGCAATGTACATTTAAGACAAAAGAAATAACTAATTTTATATGATTATCTGAGTAAAGAAACAAGGTGAGTCAATAGATACAGCAAAGTTTGGCTTTTGGATTTTTCCTGTTTTGCTCATCTGACCAGCCCTACATGTTTGGGGAACTAATCATTTATTTTGACAGACTTATTCTGCATCACACCTTCCACCGAGTTTTCTGAAAAAGCAAAAAGTATTTTGCCCTCTGGCACTCACACACCAGGTGGTCTAATTTTTGCCTGTTGGCTCACAATAGGTGTTTGGAGATTTTCTCCCTGACCTGAGTCTCAAACTGACAGAGCAACGTAAATCTTGGACAAAAACAACAAAGGATGTGGTTCTTCTACTGGCAAGGTCAGTGTAAATTGTGGAAGATTTATGTACTATGGATATAGATTAGGATCCTATAAGTGCTTTTGTTTGAACAGAAATTTCAAAATACCAAGGCCTGTTGAGTTAGACATATATATGATTTTTGGAATCCAGTTTTAGATATTATATCACTTCACTCCCCTGATGCTTCATTATTTGCACAACTAGGACTTGGGGAGTCTCTTGCTTCAGTCTCAGAAGAAACTGGATTAGCCCCACATAACTCTTCCTAGCATACTTCCTCTGATAGTGGTACCAAGGTATTAATAGCACAGAATAAGATGTGTTTTGTCCTCCTAATCATCAGCCTCAATTTTTGCTCTACTTTCCATTATTTATATAAACCTCTAAAAATGTACTTGTTTCATAATTTTCATGTCGTTTGAAGTAGTGTAAACTAGGAAACATTGCCTTCTAGGTAAATTAAAATAGTTTCTTTGTTTCTTTTCCATAACGGTACCTAATTGTATTTCAGTAGGGTACCCTCCTATGTTATTGCTTTGAGAATTTGGCAAGTCCATGTTCAAGTTATTTGTACTGATTATGCATTTATAGATTTAGATAGTACTTACTTTCAATATTTTCCTTTCCTGTTAGAAAAATCTAAATATTTTTGTCTATTCTTCTAAAAAGAACTTTTTAACTCTTTAATCAATTTTCTCTGGAGGCTTTTTAGTTTTCTGACATCTTTTTGGAAATGAGAACTAGAACCACACTATCTGTGATAGGTACATGTATCCTATGTGTTTTACCTATGTGGAAAAAGGATGTTTTCTGATGTTTTCACTACTCTTGATTATTTACATGGTTGTCATCATTGCAGCAGAATCACTCATTTTAAATGGGTGTTAAGCTTTCTACTTGTTAGATGTCTTAATTTTATTGAATAAGAAAAACTTTACAGCTATAAATTTTATGCTGTGTCATATAAAATGTTTCTCCAAAAATTAACAATGAAATTTTTTATCTTTTAAATAGATAATACATACACATATTCAAATTTTAAAAAGGATAATTTGGTACCAAGTGGTTAGTTTTCCACTAACCTCTGTGGCCCAAACATCAAATTCCTTTTCTAGAATTGGTTATAGATTCACATGCAAATCCTAATTTCCTACCTTTTTAAAATTCAGATTATACCATATTATACACATTATTCTGCACTTTGCTTTATGTACTTATTATATTTTGGATAATAATTCTTTATTCTTGAAGAGTTCCATATTCTTTTATGGCTGAGTATTATTCTATTTTATGGGCAATTTATTTAACCCAGGTCCTATTGATAGATACATAAGGTTTTCCCAATCCCTTTCTGTTAAAAACAATGATTCAGGAAAACATTGTGTACATATGTCCTTTCACATATGTGTAAGTATAAGAAGAAGATAAATTTCCAAAAGTTGTAAGCTCAATCGGTAGGTAAATGCATTTATATAATTGGTCTATTGCCAAATTGCCTTCCAAAGGAGTTATACCAATGTGTACTTAACCCAGCAGTATTTGAGAGTACTTCTTTTCTTTGTTAAGTGCTCTTGCAAACCTTTAGATCTTTATCATTCTGATAGGCAAAAATGTTTTCTGTTTTAAATGATGTTGAACATCTATATATTTTATTTTTCTGTGACTGTTAACATCCTTAAATCATATATTTCACTATGTTCCTTTTATCAGTTGGTAAATGACCTTTATTAGGGAGAGTAGATCTCTAAGGGATTATTTTATCCTACTTTCTTAAGCATGTTCAGAAATTATGATCCAAACATGAGTGATTTGAGATTATTATACTAACTTGCTAATATAACTATACTAATTTTTATGCATAAATATTTCACATTGTGTTTGTGCTTCTCTATTCATCTCTTTTCTATTTCTAGAAAAAAGTCTGTGGTCTAGTACAATTATTTTAGAGAGTGGTATTTGATAGCTATATGAAGAAAGCTGTGAATAAGAATGAAATTGGTGGTAGTACTATGACTAGATAAACATAACTTGATTGCATCGCTCAAAGTGTAATGCAGTCTTTGAAAAAATCAGGTAGGAGTCTGGAAAGAAATCCCATGCCCATTTAGGAATCCTCATGTTTCAGACTGCTTTTGCCATTCTGCCATATGTCCTATTCTGTAAATCCTGTGCTTGAATTTATTAGTTTCCTAGGGCTGCCATAACAATATCACAAATTTCTCAGCTTAAAACCATAGAAATGTATTATCGTACAGCTCTGTGGAATAGAAGTAAAAAAAAAAAAAGTCAAGGTTTCAGGAGAGTTATGTTCCTTATGGAACTTTAAGGAGGAAATCCTTCACCTTTTCCTAGCTTCTAGTAGTGGTTGTCATTCCTTGGCTTTCAGCTAAATCACTCCAATTATCTGCCACTGTTGTCAGAAGGCATTCTCCTTGTCTGTACGTGTGCATTTCCCTCTTATTACCAGGTGACCAGTCATATTGGGTTAGGGTCCCCCCCAATGATCTCAGCTTGATCATATCCACAAAGACCTTATTTACATATAAGGTCACATTCACAGCCACTGGGAGTTAGGACTTCGACATATTTGGGGTCAGGGGGAGCACATTTCTACTACAATGTTGAGTAATAGGTAACCCTGGTGCTTCAGTGATCTTACAAAAATAATGTCACAATGTAAGCACTGTGTTCTAGAGTTTATTTATATATATAACATTTACCTGAAACTCTATAGAGTATATGCATATATATATTTAGATTGTAGTGTACCATAAATATTGATGTTCTTGGCTTTAGAAAAATTCAGTAAAGTTTTTTTTTTTAATTTCCTGCAAATTGAGCTGAACTCATCTATGATTTCATTATTTCTGTCTGTCATAATCAATTTGAGAAAGAAGCATATTTTAATATTGTATTTTCTCTTTATTCATGATGGGCATAGTCAAGCAGCGATTAGTTCATGTGATTCATTTTATTGCATTTAATAGAAATTACTAACCAGAATTACAGCTCAAGTCTGTTGACAAGGAACAAATCACAGCAAATGAATCCAACAGAAATCAATATGGTGATTCATTACCAATGAGCTTTCACCAAGAGTCCCAGCTAGCTGAAAACTTCACACCATATTGTTTTATATGAACCAAATGTCAATGGTAAAATTAACTTCTAAAAATCATAACAGAAATGTGCTCTATTTTAATATCAGAGCTTTGCAGCTTTTTAAAAACTGAAGCAAATTTATATCTTTGGTTTTTGCTTCTATCATTTGTTTTAAAGTACACTTTTTCCCACATCTCCAAGGTCATAGCTGACTGACTCAAGATTTTTATAATATCTGTTTTTGCTAAATTGTTTTATTTATTTAGTAAATTTTTGTATTTACTAAATATTATGTCCTGGTACACTCACTTGAATATAATGTTCTCTCATATAATATGTTATCTTTTTCTCATGAATTCAAACGTAGTACACATACACAGATGCACATGCACATCCGTGCATGCATGTACAGACACACACACATGAACAGCACAGAGTCTAAAGCACACTGAAAGATGATTCAAAGCAATTATCATGGATATATATAAATATAAAAATAAATATAAGTATACATATTTCAGTTTTTGGATATGACATCTAATTCAACTCCAAATTTCCCTGATTATACTGTCATGACTCATACCTGCTCTTACCTACAAGTTCATTCTTAGAAATGTAGTAGGTAGAAAGTGGGATGTTGGGATAAGAAGTATAGCAATTTTTGTGGGTTTTAAAAAATAAAGTTAAAAAAAGCTTTATTTTTTAGAATAGTTTTAGGTTCACAGAAAAATAGAACAGAAGTCACAGAGATTTCTCGTATATCCTCTGCTCACCCACACACATACCTTCTCCCATCACCAACATCCTCCACCGGAGCAGTACATTTATTACAATTGATGAAGGTACCTCGACACATAATTATCAACAAAGTTCGTAGTTTATATTAGGGTTCATTCTTGGTGTTATGCAATCTATGGGCTTGAACAAATTTTTAATGACATGTAACCACAATTTCAGTATCATACAAAATAGTTTCACTGCCCTAAAAATCCTCTGTGATCTGCCTATTCATCCCTCCCTCCAGCCCTCCTAACCTAACCCCCAGAAACCACTAACCTTGTTAGTGTCTCCATAGTTTTGACTTTTACAGAATGTCATATATGCGTTTATGTTTCCTCCATGTCTTTTCATGGCTTCATAGCTCATTTATTTTGGATTTAAGATAATGCTGGCCTCATAGAATGAGTTAGAAAGTATTTACTCTGCTTCTGTCTTCTGAAAGTGATCACAGAGAATTTTTATAATTTCTCCCTTAAATGTTTGTAGAATTCATTAGTGACCCCGTGTGAGCCTGGTGCTTTCTGTTTTGGAAGGTTTAAATATTGATTCAATTTCTGTAATACATATTGGCCTATTCTGATTGTCTATTTCTTCTTGTGTGAGTTTTGGCAGATTTTGTCTTTCAAAAAATAAGTCCATCTCATCCAAGTTGTCAAATTTGTGGGCATATAGTTGTTCATAGTATCCCCTATTATTCTCTTAATGTCCATGGAATTTGTATTGATGTATCTTCTTTTATTTCTGATATTATTAATTTTGTCCATTCTTTTTTTTCTTAGTCTTCCTATAGACGTATCAATTTTACTGATTTTTTTCAGAGAATCAACTTTTTTGGTTTCATTGACTTTCTCTATTGATTTTCTATTTTCAATTTCATTGATTTCTACTCTGGCTTTTCTTATTTATTTTCTTCCACTTACTTTGGATTTAATTTCCTTTCCTTTTTCTAGTGTCCTGAGATGTAAACTTAGATTATTGATTTTAGATCTTTCGTCATTTCTAACATACACATTGACTGCTATAAATTTCCCTCTAAGCACCGATTTCATTACCTGTTATGAATTGTAATGTCATGTTTTTTTTTATTTATTCAAAGTCTTTTTAAGTTTCTCTTGAAGTTTCTTCTTTGACCCTTGTGCTATTTAGAAATGTATTGTTTCGTGTATTTTGGAATTTTTTGGTTATCTTTCTGTTATGGACTTCTAGTTTAATTTCACTGTGCTCCAAGACCAGACCTTGTTTTATTCTTACCCTTCTAAATTTTTAAAAATGTGTTTCATGGCCCAGAATGTGGTTTATGTTGGTGAATTTCTGTGTTAGCTAGAGAAGTATGTGTATTCTGATGTTGTTGAATGAAGTACCCAATAGCTGTCAATTATAGTCAGTTGATTGATAGTGCTATTGAGTTCAAATATATTCTTACTGCTTTCCTGCCTCCTGGATCTGTCAATTTCTGACAGAGGAACACTGAAGTTTCCAGCTATAATGCTGGATTCATCTTTTCCTTCTTGCTGTTCTATCAGTTTTTGTCTCACATATTTTGATGTTGTGTTGTTAAATGTGTGCATATTAAGGATTTTTTTGTCTTCTTGGAGAATCAATCCCTTTTTCGATAGGTAATGCTGCTCTTTATGCCTGATACTGTCGTTGGTCTGACTTCTGCTCTGTCTGAAATTAACATAGCTATTCCCATTTTCTTCTAATTAGTGGTAGCACGATATATCTTTCTCCATGCATGTACTTTTAATTTACATGTGTTTTTATATTTGAAGTGCGTTTCTTCCGGACAACATATAGTTCAGTCTTGTTTTTAGACGTACTCTGAAAATTTCTTTTAATTGGTTCATTTATACCATTGATATTTAAAATGTTTATTGATATAGTTGGATTAATATTTCCCATCTTTGTTATTGTTTTCTACTTGTTGCCCTTATTCTTTGTTCTTATTTTTGTCTTCCAGTCTTTTTCTGCAGTTTTAAATTTCAGTTAATCATTTTACATGATTCTATTTTCTTTTCATTCTTAGCATATCAGTTATACTTCCTTTTTGTTTGTTTGTTTTAACTAATTTTGGTAGTTTCATTAGAGTTTGCAATATACATTTACAACTAATGCAAGTCCACTTTCAAATTACATTTTACAGTTTCATGGCTATTGCAAGTATCTTATAATCCTTATTACTTCCTCCCGTTCCTTGTATCATTGCTGTAATTCAGTTCACTTATAGTAGTTAAGTCTACTTCATTGATTGAATTTTATAGAGTATTTACCTTATGCTAAAAACCGGGCTGAGTCTTACAAATAAAAAGAAATATGGACCATGCCCTTCGCGACTCATAGTGTAATAAAGTTACTATATTATATGACAAATTCAGAAGGAAATTCTTAATTATATCTTCAGTGATGTAAATCTATATCTGAAGAAGTAGTCATGCTTCCCCTCTATGCACAGCATTGTGCCAGGTGCTATGGAAGTTAGCAGGAAATGAAGAGCAAGTTCTTTGCCTTCAGAGTCCCTTATTTAATTGGGAAGACAAACTTGAAAGTGAGATGTCAAGTCATAAGAAAAATACATAGTGTTAAGGATTAATTTTCTTTTAAGCTACGTAAGTTATATAGCTTTCCAGGAGTTCGGGTGAAGGGTCATCACTTTGGCTGAAAGAGATAGGACCATGGAAAGGACCATGGAAAGCCTTTGACTTACGCTTTGGACAAAAATTAATTTGGATAAGCTTTCAAACTCATGATTCACAATATGTGATTCCCCATACAGATTTCAGTGGATTCTGTGTATGGGCTTTGTATACTTTGAAAGAGTAGCAAATAATTAGAGCTAACCTTAATCAATAACTCATTATGTTTTGAGTGTCATCCTAAGCACTGTAATGATTATAAAGATGATCTGATATAGGTAGTATTATCATGATCATTTTAGGATGAGAAATTGAGGCATAGGAAGATTGTGCAACTCTCCTTGGTTCACATAGGTCAGAAGTGATGAGTATAGTCAAATCTAGGCAGTCAAATGACAAAGCATACCCACACTTCCTCCCCTCCCCTCACTTAAGACAACATCCTGATAAAGATGGTCAGTATGTTCAAATTAATATTTTAAATCAGCATTTTCCTTTAAAAAATGTCCAAATTATATTAAATCTTAGACCCAAATGAATGGTAGTGGATTAAACAAATTAATTAAACATGTTTCACCATTTGCTTAGATTGATTTTATATCACAAAAGTCAACCTTTCAAATAACTGTAAAGTGTAAAAATGAATGCAAACTCAACCAGGTAATAAAAAGACATCCAAATGGTTCATAGTAAAATTTCAGTATCCT